>JASDQU010033729.1:3171-14389 GCA_032191745.1 Picea mariana | reverse complement strand
ACACACGGTAATCCATTTCGCGGTTCGCGAATGAGAATGACCAAAGGTTTTGGTCTGCACTTCAACCTTACGAAACCCGAAATTCTGAAATGATCTAATGGCTCAACTGACCACAATAAACGGTCCACGTTGATTCTTGAAACAAAAGGGATGGGTTCACCCAACTTCTAACCACCTTGCAGCTTCACTGGATCCTACAGTCCTTGCAACTTCGCGAGTTCTCCACGGAGAATTCTAATCATCTGATCACTCCTTAAGAATCTCTGGCCAAACTGACTTGGCGTCCTTCCACTGAACTTAACTTTTGCGCGATGATTTCGCTCCCCATATTCCTTTGAACTCTCCAAAGGTACTAACCCTCCCGAGATTTCACTTGTGAACTTAAGTCTCCAAGAGAGATCATGCTCGCACTCCTTGCAGAAATCTTTCAAGTAACCTCTGGTTATTTGAGTCCTCAACTCTGTGTGCTCTTTGCAACAACAGTCCTTCCACCTTCACCTTAGTTGATAACTTCTAAGGCTTCAACTAGCCTGTGCACACCTTGCACGACTCTGTGCTTCACCTGCGCTTCTGCTGGTATGAGAACAACGGTATCACTCCTGAGCTTTCTAAGATAAAACTCAGACCCTTGTCAACACACACCTTGCGGACATTCGTTGCACTGCTTGCAGGAATTCTTAGGAATAGAAACAATTAAAACTCATCCATCTCATCTCTCAGACTTCATATAATCAACATGAAATCTTACACACAACATTGAAACAAATGCATAACACATAAACAAAGCAACTGTAAACATACCATTCAACAAATGTAAATAGTAAGCATCATAACACCATGAAAATAGAGTCAAAGCGTTCATATATTAACTCAAGTGCTCCTGTACATGGGATCTTCTCCACAACTCTCTGCTATAGCTCTCCAACTTATGAATTCTGAATGATCATAATGTTACAATGATACAAGGGTGAGGGTGTCTATATCCATTTTCCCTCCTACTCTCTAAAATCTCTAATCTATGAATTCAAATCTACCTACTTTCAATAATTACGTATAAATTCCTTTACATTCTACAAATGAGAGTAGTTCTCAAGATCCGTTTACAATATCTAAGATATAAATGTAAGTACGCTTTCCCCAGCTATCACATTAATATCCGCTTCATTAACTTTTCAAAACCTTTCAAAAATGTGTGCTGGTGCTTTTCCAGCTGTCTTCTGCCTTTTACGTTGCTTGCTTGGCTGGCTGCTTATGATGCTCCTGCATCATACTCCCTCGCTTGAAAATTTTCATGAACTCTTGTTCATGAGTTCTTGCACGGTCTGTCCATGCCTATGAATTTATGCTTCATCCTCCCAACTGGCATCTTCGACTGGATGTCCCTTCCATTTGACCAAGTATTCAAAATACTCTTTTCTCCTGGTCTTTTTGCTAACCCTTTTGTCAATTATGCTTTCCAAATGTGGATTTTCAACTAGAGGCATTTGTTTTGTCCATTGAATTTCTTTCTGTTCATCTTCTGCTCTTGCTTCTTCAGCTCTATAAGGCTACAAATCCATGACATTGAATATCGGTGAGATTCCGACCCCATCGAGTAGTTCAATCTCATATGCGTTTGCCCCAAATTTCCTTATGACCTTGCACGGTCCAATATTTTTCATCTTCAGTTGTTATATGTTCCCCTTGGGAACCTCTCATTCCTCAAATGTGGAAGAATCAGATCACCAACTTCAAAGTGAATTTCTCATCTTTGTTGATCTGCTCTCCACTTGTATTCTTGATTTGAACTTCACAATCTCTCCTTAATTCGGCTATGAAGCTCCTTCATTCCTTTTGCAAAGTCCTCTGAACTAGCACTCCTGAATTCATTTTGTTCAGAATCTTTCAATTCATAAACTCCCCTTGGCTACATTCCATATACAATCTTGAATGGACTCTGCCCTGTAATTCTATTAAGAAAATCATTATAAGAAAATTCCGCCTGTGGCAGAATGTGATCCCACTGACTGTGGTGTTCAATCACTAAGCTTCTTAACAAATCTCCCAAGCTCCTATTTACAACCTCTATCTGTCCATCCATTTGAGGATGATATGCTGAGCTAAAAGACAAAATTGTCCCCAAATTCTTCCATAAGGTCCTCCAGAAATGTCCTACGAACTTGGTATCTCGATCATAAACGATACTCCTTGGCAAGCCGTGAAGTCTATAGACTTCCTTGAAAAACAGGTTCGCAATATGAGTTGCGTCGCTGGTTTTCTGTCATGGTATGAAATGTGCCATCTTTGAAAATATGTCGACTACCACAAAGATTGAATCACATCCTCTTTGTGTTCTTGCCAGTCCCAATATAAAATCCATGCTCACTGCGTCTCACGGCCTTTCTAGTATGGGTAATGGTTGATATAACCCTGTGTTATGTCTTTTTCCTTTCGTGTGCTAACAAATTCTGCATCTGTCCACAAATTTCTTAACATATTTCCTCATCCCTAGCCAAAAATAGGATCCATTCAACTTTGAGAATGTCTTATCATGACCGAAGTGTCCGACCAATCCTCCACTGTGTTTTTCTTTCTGCAAATCCTCCCTCATGGAGCATTTTGGAATACATAGCTGATTGCCCCTGAACAATAATCCATCTTGGATCATGTATTCAGTTCATTGGCTTCTATCCCTGAGAATTGGATTCTCAGATGCCTCATATGCCTCCTTAAAATCTGGTTCATCCCTATACATTTATTTGAGGTTATCAAAACCTAAAGTCTTGACTCTGAATTCCTGCATAAGCAAACATTTCCTGCTCAAAGCATCAACAACTTTGTTAACAGTTCCAGAAATATGCTTAATAACAAAAGTAAAATTTTGCATGTATTCACCCCATTTAGCATGCTTTTGGTTCAACTTCTCCTATTGAGTCACAAATTGCAAAGCATGATTATCGCTGTACAAAACAAACTCCTTGGGAACCAAATAGTGTCTCCATTTCTTCAATGCTTGTATGACTGCATAGAATTCCTTGTCATATGTGGAGTACTTAATCTTTGCTTCATTCAGTTTTTCACTGAAATATGTGACCAACCTGTCGTCTTGGGTCAAGACCACTCCAATTGCAAACCTACTCGTGTCACACCTAACCTGGAATGTCTTGCTAAAATATGGAAAAACTAGAGTTGGTTTCTCAGTGATCTTCTTCTTCAGCAGATTGAAACTCTTCTCTACTTCCTCTGTCCAATGAAAAGATTTATGTCTTTTCTTCACTGTATCCATCATCGGTGCGCTAATTCCACTGAAGTTCGGGATAAATTTCTTGTAGAAGCTAGCCAAACCATGGAAGCTTCGTACTTCAAATATACTCTTCGGCGATGGCCAATTCTTAATCGCCTTTATCTTTTCCGGATCCATTTTCAACTCATTTGCAGAGATAACAAAACCCAAATAAATGAGTTCTATCCTCATAAATGATGATTTCTTCATATTGATCAACAATTTCTGTTGCTGTAATCTTCTCATTACTGTAACTAAATGCTTTAAGTGTCCTGCTTCTGTTTTGCTGAAAATTAATATATCGTCAAGATATATAATGACGAATTTCCCTATGAAATCCTTCAGGACTTCGTTCATCAACCTCATGAAAGTACTAGGCACATTCGTTAAGACAAATGACATAACAAGCCATTCATACAGCCCCTCATTCGTCTTGAATGTTATCTTCCATTCATCACCTTCTCTCATCCGAATTGGATGATATCTGCTTTTCAAATCAATCTTTGAAAAAATTTTGCTCCACTCAAGCAATCCATCAAGTCATCCATCCTTGGCAATGGAAATCTGTATCTGATGGTAATATTATTGATCGCCCTTGAGTCTGTACACATTCTCCAACCTCCATCTTTCTTTGGGCTAAGCACTGTCGGAACAACGCATTGACTCAAGCTTTCTCAAATCAATCCTTTGTCCATTAAGTCCTGGACCTGTCTCTTAACTTCTTCATTTTCCTATGGCGTCAATCTGTATGCTGCTTTATTCAGTAAACTGGCTCTAGGTATCAGATCGATATGATGATTTATACTCCTGATAGGTGGCAACGAACAAGGTAGTTCGTCCACTACTATATCAACAAACTCTCCCAGCAACTCCTGGATTTTTTCTTGTAAATCATCTATCCTTGTACTGGTCAAAACAATTCTGGGCTTCCTGACCAAAATAAATTGTGTGTCCTCCTTCTTCTTAACCTCATTAAGAAGTTCCTTCCCACTCATGAGAAGTACAGTGTTGCTCGTCTCTGTTTTCACTTCTTTATCCTTAATTGGCAGCAATATGTGAGTCCTACCATTTTTCTCCAGGGTGTATGTGTTCTTTCTCCAATCATGAACTAGGTTTTTGTCATATTGCCATGGTCTACCCAACAATAGATGACAAACATCCATGGGAATGACATCAGACAATATTTCATCTTTATATCCTCCTATTTTAAATTCAACTAAACATTGTTTAGTGACATTTACCTGATGTCCTTTTTGTAGCCATGAAACTCTATATGGGCTTGGATGTACAACAGTATCCAGCTCAAGTTTTTCTACCATCTCTGTAGATACGAGATTGTCTGTGCTACTACTGTCCACTATGACCTTGCATACCCTGTCTTTAGTTTTGCAAGAAGTCCGAAACAGACTGTTTCCTTAGGCTGGGTTCTTTGCCTCCTTCTCTGTCTTCAAAAGAACTTTCCTCATCATTAAGGATCTTCTGCCCTCAACGTCTTTTGCCTCTACATTCCACCCTTGAGCTTCAACAATGTGAGTTTCACCACCATCTTTCTTCTTATCTAGACACCCATAGGATTTATGTCCGATTTTTCGACAGACAAAGCATTTCACTTCACCTCCTCTGCCTCTTCCTCTTCCTCTGGCTCGAGGAAAAGTATTTCTATTAGCATACTTCCTTCCCTATGAGCTTCCTCCCCTCTCAGGTTGAGTTTGAGGTTTCTTTCCCTCTTCTTTAGGTCTCTGAGTTCTGTCTCGAGCAGTTGTTTTGCCTCTGGCTTGACTTCTACCTCGGCCTCTTTGACCTTGCTTTGGGCTCAACTTCTCTTCAGCTTTCAGAGCGATCTGATAAACATCTTCCACAGTCTGAATGGTCATCATGTTCATCCCATCTTGAAGGTCATATCATAGACCATTCATGTACATGACAACTTTTTCATCATCGCTTTCCCGATGACCTTCTCTGATGTTTATCCTGTAGAATTCTTCAGTGTATTCTTTCAATGACATCAACTTCTGTCTCAAATTCCGCATCCTCTTAAACAGAGTGATTTGATAATCCTTGGGTATAAATTTGGCTTTCATCTTTGCAACCATTCTATCTGAGCTTTTGATTTTCTGCTTGCCTTTGCAGTGTTTGTCAGCCTGCAGTTCATCCCACCAGAGTGTTGCATTCCCTTTAAGTCTGGTAACATCATGTTTGACTTTCTTATCTTCCTCAACATCCTCATAGTTAAAGTATTTGTCTAGAGTCCTAATCCAGTCTAGAAGTTCTTCAACATCCAAGTTTCCTTTGTACATTGGAATGCCCATTTTTACTCTAGCACCTATTCTTGCAACAACCCTGAATAAGCATTCTTCTGCAGCATCTTCGATTGCAACTTCTTCATTTTCGGCTTCATCTTCACTTTCTACCTCATTGATATCTCCAGCGTCAACTGTGCACCTATGTGTTGTCTCCATAGCATCAAGCATGGCACGTAATTCACTCATCTCTCTTTCCCTTGCTAGATCAGGTATTTGCCTGTCTCTTCTTCTCGACATTTCTCTTTCCCCTATTGGATCAGGTATTTTCCTATCTCTTTTTCTCGGTGGCATGGCTATAAAATTTCCTCCTCTATGCTACAGAAAGAAAATAACTTGTTCTACAGCTCTGATACCACAAATTGACGCAGACCCCCGACCCTCGGGCCAAGATCCACACAGGATCATTCTAAATCTTCCCCTGAGTCTGATTGACTCTTTGATTTCCCCATAGGGAATAATTCACACACACAAACAGGTGTATTCCACAGGTCTTTTTGAGTTATGCCTACGTGATCAAACACCGAAGTTAACTCCACAACCGACCAACAAATGTGATCGGGCCTTTTTCCCTTTAGGATTTTAGATTTTGCGATCTCACGAATTTTTTTGTCGAGTCCTTGTCTCTTCAACCTCCGAAACCCGAAACAAAAATGAGGGTTGACTCCTTCAATGCACCGAACACTTGCCTCTTGTTTCCACTTATTTAGGATTTTCGGGAATTGAGTGATCGACCAACACTCATTCCTCTTCCCTTATGATTTCCCAGTTTCCAAAATTTCCCCTTTTGGGCGAGATTGATGGTCTTTCGGGAGTTTCGCCGAAGCCCAACCACCTCTTTTGGCTTCTGTCACACATATCATCTGACTGGTGTTTGGGATCTTGCTTTCAGATTTTTTCTCTTCACGATTTCGGGAGTTGCGTTGACATGCAAATCTGTCTCTTGACTCCTAGAACCCTGAAACCTGATTGGAGCCCAAAGCTATTCTTCTGCGACTTTTTCAGGAGTTTTCTCCTTCTTCTCTTCGGGATTTTATGAACTGGAAGTTTGAACTCTCGATTCCAAAAATCGCTGCCCCCTCTACTTCTTGACACCCAAAGTGCCGAAATCCCAAAATTCCACACCAAAGTCCTGTCACGTTTCACGACTTCGGGATTTTCACTCCACTATGTTTTGGCTCCTTGTCATCAGGACTCCCGAAATACCGAACCCCAAATTCCCAAATTGCCGAAACACACTCATTCAGCTGCACACGCGATAATCCCTTCCACAGTTCGCGAATGAGAATGACCAAAGGTTTTGGTCTGCACTTCAACCTTACGAAACCCAAAATTCCGAAATGATATAATGGCTCAACTGACCACAATAAACGGTCCACTTTGATTCTTGAAACAAAAGGGATGGGTTCACCCAACTCCTAACCACCTTGTAGCTTCACTGGATCCTACAGTCCTCGTGACTTCGCGAGTTCTCCACGGAGAATTCTAATCGTCTGATCACTCCTCAAGAATCTCTGGCCAAACTGACTTGGCATCCTTCCACTAAACTTAACTTCTGCGCAATGATTTCTCTCCCCGTCTTCCTTTGAACTCTTCAAAGGTACTAACCCTCCCGAGCTTTCACTTGTAAAATTAAGTCTCCAAGAGAGATCATGCTTGCACTCCTTGCAGCAATCTTTCAGATAACCTCTGGTTATTTGAGTCCTCAACTCTCTGCACTCTTTGCAACAACAGTCCTTCCACCTTCACCTTAGTTCATAAATTCTAAGGTTTCAGCTAGCATGGGCACACCTTGCACGGCTCTGTGCTTCACCTGCGCTTCTGCTGGTATAAGAACAACGGTATCTCTCCTGAGCTTTCTGAGATAAAACTCAGACCCTCGTCAACGCACACCTTGCGGACATTCACTACACTCCTTGTAGGAATTCTCAGGAAGAGAAACAATTGAAACTCATCCTTCTCCTCTCTCAGACTTCATATATTCAACATGAAATCATACACATAGCATGTAAACAAACACATAACACAAAAAAAAATTAATTGTAAACATACCATTCAACAAATGTAAACAATAAGCATCATAACACCATGAAAATTGAGTCAAAGCCTTCATATATTAAGTCAAGTGATCTTGTACATGGGCTCTTCTCTACAACTCTCTGCTACAACTCTCCAACTTAGGAATTATGAATGATCATAATGTTACAATGATACAAGGGTGAGGGTGTCTATATCTGTTTTCCCTCCTACTCTCTAAACTGTATAATCTATGAATTCAAATCTACCTACTTTCATTAATTACGTATAAATGCCTTTACATTCTACAGATGAGAGCAGCGCTCAAGATCTTTTTACAATATCTAAGATATAAATGTAAGTACGCTTTCCCCAACTATCACATTAATATCCACTTCATTAACTTTTCAAAACATTTCAAAAATGTGCGCTGGTGCTTTTCCAGCTGTCTACCGCCTTTTATGTTGCTTGCTTGGCTGGCTGCTTACGATGCTCCTGCATCATACTCCCTCGCTTGAAAATTTTCATGAACTTCTGTACATGAGTTCTTGCATGGTCTGTCCATGCCTATGAATTTATGCTTCATCCTCCCAACTAGCATCTTTAACTAGATGTCCCTTCCATTTGACCAAGTATTCAAAATACTCTTTTCTCTTGGTGTTTTTGTGAACCCTTTTGTCAATTATGCTTTCCATCTGTGGCTTTTCAGCTATCGGCATTTGTTTTGTCCATTGAATTTCTTTCTGCTCATCTTCTTCTCCTGCTTCTTTAGCTCTGTAAGGGTACAAATCCGCGATATTGAATATCGGTGAGATTCCGACCCCATCAGGTAGTTCAATCTCATATGCCTTTGCCCCAAATTTCCTTATGACCTTGCACGGTCCAATCTTTTTCATTTTCAGTTTGTTATATGTTCCCCTTGGGAATATCTCCTTCCTCAGATGTGAAAGAATCAGATCACCAACTTCAAAGTGAAGTTCTCACCTGTTTTGATCTTCTCTCCGCTTGTATCCTTGATTTGAACTTTGCAATCTCTCCTTAATTTGGCTGAGAAGCTCCTTCATTCCTTCTGCAAAGTCCTCTACACTAGCACTCCTGAATTCATTTTGTTTCGAATATTTCAATTCAGAAACTCCCCTTGGCTGCATTGCATATACAATCTGGCATGGACTCTTCCCTGTGCTTCTGTTAAGAAAATCATTATAAGCGAATTCCGCTTGTGGTAGAATGTGATCCCACTGACTGTGGTGTTCAGTCACTAAGATTCTTAACAAATCTCCCAAGCTCCTGTTCACGACCTTTGTCTATCCATCCGTTTGAGGATGATATGCTGAGCTAAAAGACAAAATTGTCCCCAAATTCTTCCATCAGGTCCTCCAGAAATGTCCTACGAACTTGGTATCTCGATCATAAACGATACTCCTTGGAAATCCGTGAAGTCTGACTACTTCCTTGAAAAACAGGTTCGCAATATGAGTTGCGTCGCTGGTTTTCTAGCATGGTATGAAATGTGCCATCTTTGAAAATTTGTCGACTACCACAAAGATTGAATTGCATCCTCTTTGTGTTCTTGGTAGTCCCAATATAAAATCCATGCTCACTGTGTCCCACGGCCTTTCTGGTATGGGTAATGGTTGATATAACCCTGTGTTCTGTCTTTTTCCTTCCTTGTTCTCACAAATTCTGCATCTGTCCACAAATTTCCTAACATCTGTCCTCATCCCTGGCCAAAAATAGGATCCATTTGACTTTGAGAATGTCTTATCATGACCGAAGTGTCCGACCAATCCTCCACTGTGTTTTTCTTTCCACAAATTCTCCCTCATGGAGCATTCTGGAATACAAGTTGATTGCCCCTGAACAATAATCCATTCTGGATCATGCATTCAGTCCATTGGCTTCTGTCCCTGAGAATTGGATTCTCAGATGCCTCATATGCCTCCTTAAAATCTTAGTCATCCCTGTACATTTCTTTGAGGTTATCAAAACCTAAAGTCTTGACTCTGAATTCTTGAATAAGCAAACATTTCCTGCTCAAAGCATCAACAACTTTGTTAGCAGTTCCAGAAATATGCTTAATCACAAAAGTAAAATTTTGCATGTATTCAACCCATTTAGCATGCTTTTGGTTCAATTTCTCCTATTGAGTCACAAATTGCAAAGCGTGATTATCGCTGTACAAACCAAACTCCTTGCGAACCAAATAGTGTCTCCATTTCTTCAATGCTTGTATGACTGCATAGAATTCCTTGTCATATGTGGATTACTTAATCTTTGCTTCATTTAGTTTTTCATTGAAATATGCGACCGACCTATCATATTGGCTCAAGACCACTCCAATTGCAAACTTGCTCACGTCACACCTGACCTGGAATGTCTTGCTAAAATCTGGAAAAACCAGAATTGGTTGCTCAATGATCTTCTTCTTCAGCAAATTGAAACTCTTCTCTGCTTCCTCTATCCATTTTTTCTCTAGCAACTATCCTTGCAACAACCCTGAATAGGCGTTCTTCTGCAGCATCTTTGACTGCAACTTCTTCGCTTTTGTATTCATATTCACTTTCAGCCTCGCTGATATCTCCAACGTCAACTGTGCGCCTCTGTGCTGTCTCCATAGCATCAAGCCTGGCACGTAATTCACGCATCTCTCTTTCCCTTGCTGGATCAGGTATTTGCCTGTCTCTTCTTCTCGACATTTCTCTTTCCTCTACTAGATCAGGTATTTTCCTTTCTCTTCTTCTTGGCATCACGGCTGTAAAATTTCCTCCCTTCTCTCTACTACAGAAAGAAAAGAACTTTTTCTGTAGCTCTGATACCACAAATTGATGCAGACCCCCGACCCTCGGGCCAAGATCCATGCAGGATCATTCTAAATCTTCCCCTGAGTCTGATTCACTCTTTGATTTCCCCACAGGGAATACTCCACACACACAAACAGGTGTATTCCATAGGTCCTTCTGAGTTATGCCTATGTGATCAAACACCAGCGTTCACTCCACAACCGACCAACAAATGTGATCAAGGCTTTTTCCCTTTTGGGTATTCGGATTTCATGATCTTACAATTTTTTTTGTCGAGCCCTTATCTCTTCAACCTCTGAAACCGGAAATGCCAACGAGGGTTGGCTCCTTCAATGCACCGAACAAACACCTCTTGTTGCCACTTATTTAGGATTTTTGGGACTTGAGTGATTGACCAACATTCGTTCCTCTTCCCTTATGATTTCCTGGTTTCTGAAATTTCCCCTTTTGGGCGAGATCGATGGTCTTTCGGGACTTTTGTCGAAGCTTGACCACCTCTTCCAAGTTCCGTCACACGTATCCTCCGACTGGTGCTTGGGATCTTTCTTTCGGCTTTTTTCTCTTCACGATTTCGGGAGTTGCGTTGACATGCAAATTTGTCTCTTGACTCCTGGAATCTCGAAACCCGATTGGAGCCCAAAGCTATTCTTTTGCGACCTTTTTGGGAGTTTTCTCCTTCTACTCTTTTGGATTTCGTGAACCGAAAGTTTTAACTCTCGATTCCAAAAATCACTGCCCTCTCGATTCAAAAAATCACTGCCCCCTTTCCTTCCCGACACCCAAAGTGATGAAATCTCAAAATTCCACACCAAAGTCCTGTCACGTTTCATGACTTCGAG
>JASDQU010033727.1:0-13251 GCA_032191745.1 Picea mariana | reverse complement strand
TCAGAGCCTCATTGTACTCATCTTCTTGCGAATGAGTGCAACTGTCACATCTCTTCTCAGAAATAAGTCGCCACCATTATAGCAAGCTTGTTTTCAGACTACATTTAACAGTTCAACGTATTTCTCCTTGTATTTATGTGTTAATAATAATAATAATCTTTGTTCATTTCGTTCTGCTCATAAAATCTAGATAAATGATCTTCCTCATCAAATCCAACAAAAGGGATGCATCACAAAACTATAATACACCACAAGTTAATTACATATACACAATGCATTAATATCAAATGAGAAACTACATCCATGGAATATGTAGCTCCAAAAATTCATAATGCAACAACACCATTCCATCAAGTTTTATTTTCTACATGGGTCCATACAAGCCAAAAAATTCACATATTTCAATCGAATTGGTGCGCAAAACATAAGAAGAAGAAGAGAAAAGTTCGATTTTTTTAATATTTTACGTGTCAGAGCCAGATGAGCTCCTTGATACCAGAACACCTCCATTGATAATGTAATTGACACCCGTCTTATGTCAATCAATCCAACTCGGAATTTGCTTCTAAATTACTCCTCTTAGCCTCGTGCATAACGTGGCCATGATGTTTAATTCAACGAGAAACTTTCATACTATTATATTATTACGACAAAGGTACTCGATTTGGATTATATTATTACGATGAAGTTACTCGATTTGGACTTAGTAACGAGGAGAAAATTCGTAATGGTTGACTATATTCCTCCATAATATTACAATAGTGGGCCTACACGTTGTTAACAACTACGGCTTTTTCATGTGACTTTGTAATTAAATATTAAATATGAAATACTAATATCGAGATATGAAAAGCATATTCCTTACATATTTTTTATTAAGTCCTTAGCCACATTCTCCCCACACCATGTATTTCACTAGTAAAGTAGTTGTGAAAGATGGAGTCATCTATCCAATTTCATTTTCATATTAATTTATTTTTTAATAATTTTAATTGTAATTTATATTTTATAAAAAAAAATATAATTCTTATTTATATAATAATATATTTTGTTTTTAATGATTTATTAAAAAAAAAATAGTATAATTTATTGTTGTTAATATTGTTGTATATATGATAGATTTTATAAACATATTTTAAAAAAGTTTAATGTAATTTATGTTTTATATATTTAATTTGTATTTTTTGTTGTTTATATCATGATATAAATTATATTTTTTTTATGTTAATTGAGTATATTTTAAGTGGTTATTTTCTTTATTTGAATTTGACTCTCATTTCATAATGGTTTTATGGAAAAAATCCTATGAGGTAAAAATTTTGATGGTCTTATTCAAGGTTTATAGGTCGTTGATACCCCTTTGTTGATGTTTTAGAGCTCATAGGGTTATGGGTATATAATTAACATTCCCATATGATGAGTTCACAAGCCTTCTCAATCTTAGGCTCTCTTGTCTCCCTTACATAACAATTTACCATTATCTCTTCTTCTTCACATATATCATTATAATTATCATTATCTTGTGAGCATAAATAAAATAAACCATGTGGGATTGTATTCCCAGGCACATATTTAACATTGACTATGTTTGACGAGGACCATCTTTAGAATGAAGTCAATGCAATGGAAATTTACCTCTTTAGGGGTCAGTGCAACATAAATTTACGTGATTAAAATATATATGGATTGATATTATTTTAAATTCTCACTACAATTGAAGCAACCACATATGGCATACAACGCTTACAACCATCCAAAATTATATGTGTAGTCAAACGTTTCAAGTGACCTTTAAGCACTTATCAAAAATCTTATTCGGAATATTGAACACTTTTCCTTTGGAATACTGAATTAGATAAATTAGATTGAGAACATCCTATAAGGGGCTTCAGTTCGTTCTAGTTTTTGAGTTCTTATTTTAATTTTGATTTTGGAATTACTCTTTAGATTTTAAGGTGTCTTTACTTTAGATTTCAAAATGCCCAGCTTTTATAAGCAATTTTTTTTTAAATTAAGAGGCATTCTGGTTATGCCTTTTACTTTTGATTTTGGAATTACTCTTTAGATTTTAAAATGTCTTTACTTTAGATTTCAAAATGCCTAGCTTTTATAAGATTTTTTTTTTTAAATTAAGAGGCAATCTGGTTATGCCTTTTACTTGTGTTGTAAGTAGTCTAAGTGGCTTAAAATAGGTAGCTTGATTATTTCACGTGTATGTGTAGCATCGAACCATGTGTTATTAGTTTTCTTTTTCTTTTTAAAACAAACATGGTTAGGCCTCTGTAATAGAATATGCACATAAAGAACTTGTGTATAATGGTCCACTAGTGCATTCTTATCTTGTGTTTTAAAATTTCAATGTAAATTTATTCACAACTCATTCATAGCAAAGTGGAGTAGATAGAAAATATCAAAACACATGATGTTTTTCAAAATGAACATGTCTTGAATCATGGTAGAAGGTCATCATCAAAATAGTAGTCCACTTTTCAAATAAGATAATTCTAATTGCAATATCTTTATGGTTCTCATTAGCAACATTACTTTGAAAGAATTCATTGATTTACTTAGGCATTCCATTCTCATTTTTAGGGGATATGCTAGTATATTGTGCAAGCATGGATTGTGGAGTGATTCCTCCCTTAAGGAGTAATTGATGATGTTACCCTACCTTAAGGGTTTTCTCTATATTATGGGTGCTAATTGTTATGTGGATACATTTGATATTATAAAGTTAAAAATTTTATCGTTTACATAATAAAGATTGCTACAAGTGGTATTAGAGCTCTTTCTTGGGATGATGGAGAAGAATTTTTATTTTATTTTTTTTTTCTATATTTTCTTGAGGTAGGTTTTTCTCTCAACCTATTCACTAGATTGTAGATGGACCAGTTCCAATAGAAGTAGAGTGACTCTGACATTTCAAAATTTGGGTCATAATAAATATTCAAAGAAGTGTAATGGAAGTCATATGAGTTTCAAGTTGGGGCCTCAAAATCATCATAGGAAATTATTTGGGCATGATTATCCCTTTAATTATTAACCAAATTGCAACATGGCCATCACCGTTAGAAGCAGAGTGGTCATGCCATTTCCAAATTTGGGTCATACTAGTGATTTTAAGTAGTATCATAGAAGTTATAACTCTTTTAGATGAGACACAAAACTAATTATGTCAAACTAATTATGTCAACAATGTTTACACCGTCGGGTTCTCAGTACACTTCTTTGAAATAATATGCCTCTAGATCAAAAATCTCATGGAAACTTCTGACCCTTCTTCCATATTCTCTTTCTATCTTCTCGATTGTGTTCATATTTTTCCTCTACTCACATAATTTTAGAAGAATTTTGTATTTTCATCTCCTTGGGCCAAACATATGTCTCTACTTTTCATCCTCCATTTAGATTATTCACCTTCCTTCATTTTCCTTTTGTTACACTCAAACTCCTTTAGCTTGTCATTTTATTCCTTAGAGAATACATTGAGATTATTTATTCATTTAATTGGGATATTATATATTCAAATATTGTTGAGAATTAAAATATTTTTACTTAACCCATGTTATAATTACCTTTTTAAATCTTTTAAGTTCCTTCAATGAACTAAAGCATTGTAGATCTCAAATTACTAGGCTTGAAATGTTTCCATTCTTTCTTGACCAACTACATAAAATATTCATCTAATAACCAAAAAAATATTGAATTTGAAGGGTCTTGTTGGTTTTTCATCATCTTTCTCTATCTAAAGAAAAATTGGTAATGGATTTGAGCCCTATGTAGTAGCAGCCCATGAACTAATTCTATTTTAACTAGTCATAAACTCCTCAAAGATTAAAAACCAATCAAGTCTTTTAGAAATGCCTTCTTTTTCCACTTTGAATTTCCTCCCTGTGGGCATAAGTTTGATAGGTTCCAAATTCCAAAGACCAACTTCTTCATTCTTATGCAGGAAATATTCTGTAAGATTATCAATCCTTGTTACCTCCCTCTACACTTCAACTCTTCTATAGACAAAATTCAAATCCTTTGAAATGATTACATCTTCTTTCTTTAGAAAATCCTTACCAAAGATGTTATTCCAAAAAAATTTCATATCTACATATGGACCATATATGTTTACCAAAGAATAGGTGTTCCCTATCTTAGGAGAATGTTATTGTAAGTCAATCCATATATCTTCAAGAATCAAAGATGATTTTATTACTTGTAAATAATTATTCCATCCAAACACCACCTACCTAAATCTATCATTCGCATCTAAGTCTAAAATGTGCTAGTTCTTCATAAAGGAAGACAAAATTCCCTCTATTTTTTCTCCCTCAACCATAGTCTCTTGGATCGGGAATGTAACGTACCCTGTCGTTACGACAACATGCGATGCATAACAAGAGAAATATTATATATATATATATATATATATATATATATATATAGGAAGGTAACAACGACAACCACTCAATCAATGCAACTCGACGACGAACATAACGCATGCAATTCAGGAAACAAACAACATAACAATCAAGTGTACTATCACATCATGCAACTGAACACAACATACGAAAATCAATCAGGTGAAAGATAAAAATGACTACCCACCCATCCTACCCTACAAGGTTAGGACCTCCAGAACACATAAGAAATGCTCAAGCCCAGGTTCCCATCGATTTTGACCATTTAAGGTCTCAAGGGTGGAGATTGTTCTAAGGAACAAGGAGGTGTCTACATCCCGCCTGACACAAGCAAGACAAAGCCTACTAAGCTAAGGACAATCATCAGACCAACCCAACGCAACTAGCATCAACGACACAAGTAACTAGGACCTTCACGACGAGTGAGAACAATCACAATAAAACATTACAGAGCAAGGTGTAAACATCAATTCCAATAACGACCATCATCATCAAGAAGCACAAGACCCAAGCCTAGTTATCATATGCACTTATCGATCAATGCATGCAATGATCCACTCATAAGGATTCATGTGCCCATATGACAACAAGAGCGATTGTAACTAAGGCACAACAAAAACCATTCTAAACCTTCAATGCAAGCGAGAAATAACAATCAATGAATCAACATTCGCATGGTGTGCAAATAAATAAACTACAACTGATCATTAGTGATCTTTCGTCGTGCACTACCAGATAACTCTAATATTTAGAAAATACTTTAATTAACCTTAAATTTACGATCGTGCAAGAGAGATGACATACATAATCTATCTAGAAATAACCAACTTGAGGTGCAATTCTATTTAAATTCTAGGCGTGCCATTTAATCAATCATTCATTAAAATAAAATTTGAGTCGTAAGAAGTGATGTACCTTTCGGGGGATTCTAGGTAATCATTCATACATCATGTCAATGTAAACAACAACTATGATTATTCATCTAGGCAATTTAAATAAAGAAATGACTAAAAACTGCAACTTGTAATACATCCTTCTAACTTATGCAATCATAGAGTTTATTCTCCATTCAAAAACTATTTCGTCTATCACCTACCTAACTAACATAAAACACAACTTTGCCCATTCTTCCTAATTTACAATACTTTCATCATTATGAAGAATGAACATCAATTATGTTAAAATAAATTAATATTATTCTAAAAGGTTATCAAATAACATAAGGTTATCAAATAACATAAGGCATTGTTCCCTACTTTCCTTCAGTTACAACCCCCTTACATCATATAAAGGAGTGAGCACATTAAAAGTGTTTATTTTATTTTATAAACCAAAAATAAATAGTATATTAAAAGTGTTTAGATAATGTATTAAAAATGTTTTTATGATTATAGAAATCTCTAACCCTTGAGTATTTTTCCAATCAGGCAACATTTTATCAAACTTCAACCATGTTGACGATTAAAATCGCAACGAAGTTTTTTGCCCGCAAAGTATTGCTAAAGCATATTATTATAAGTTAACAAGATATATAATACTAGTAGGTGGGACCCCCTTGTAGACTGTACATCAGATATGGCTCTTATTTGATGTTTTTATTGTTGTTCAACACTGCTTACAGGTTTGAGCATGATCGATGATCAATGTTGGTTCTATTCGCAACAAATGGATGATGGATAATACATGTTTTTTCTCTTGCTCTAGGTTYRAATGTCATKTCATAATGGCTTATGATATCTATTGTTAGTCCTTGATTTACTACTTACAACACCTGCAAAAGATACATGTTAGTAACAACAAAAGAGAAATTGAAAAGAAGTGAGCAATATGAATAAAATCCAAAGGAGAGAAACTACACTATGTATTTAAAGTTAAATTGATTTTTGTTAACAAGGTTAGTGGCCACATGATTTATTGGCTTGTATGGAAAAACATGGGACATGCATTATGGTGTAATTGGCAAATGATAATGTAACTAAAGGTGGCGCATTTTGGATGTTGGTTTCAAGGCATGGTTTAATTAAATGAATAGTGGGATGGCATGTACTAAGGAATTGAATGAATGGATATTGAAGGTGACGTGCATTTACTACACGTCACTCCATACCCCTCCCACTGGCCATCACCCTAGCTGGATATTGTCAATTGTGTTCATTAGGCTCTGACTTTCAAGAAGAGGGAGAACCGCTTGGCCAATTCATGTTTTAGGGTACTTTTGGTTGCAGGTATGTCTTTTTGGCCATCCATGAATTTTCTTTGGTTATGCAATAGATAGTGGCTCAATATGTATGAAATTGTTCTTTCTTTAAAGTATGGCAACTGTGTACTTTGGTGATATTTTCTGGATGATTGGTGTGGGTTTTTATCGTAGTAATGTTTGAAGTTACAAAGTTTATTGGTCATTCTGATTATTGGTAGCCATAAAGGCTCTCTTTCATTCTTGATGGTTTTAGTCGGAGGGTTTCATTTGTTTTAGAATGGCTGGCTATATCCATGCCTTCGTATTCCATACCCAGTCTTCTGTTGTCATGGGGTTTTGAATGCTTGTGTCACTGGGCATTGCTTCACTTGGGTATGAATTTTTTCATGTTAATAATGTTGCACAGGGGGTTGTGATGATTGTTTGCCAAAGGGTTGGCTTGATATGACTATTATTTCTAGGCCCTATATCGACATTATTGGTTTGGTTAGGAAGGCCATGAGGGTTTTAACCTGTGTTTTCTAGGTGTCATTACATAATCAAAATGGAGACTTGCTCCTCTGTTCGTAGTCTCCTCTATCATGGAAATTGTCACCTTGTTTGCGAAGACATGTGTGGTATAGTCTGTGCATGCACCATGGGTCTCAAAGATTTTCACCTGGTGTCAGGAATCGATTCCATGTCTCCCTGTGTTGGTCTACAGGGCCAATCCTTGATTATTCACAGTTCAATTTGATAAAAGAAACCCCTTATCTCATGTTGGATACATGGTCGATGGTTATGAGTTGGTAATACATTGTTGATAATGTTCCATTGTCGACTCATCTTTGTTGATTATCCTGACAGTGGTTTTGGTTATTGTGACAATCAAATCGATAGGTTCAGCATTGAAATTGGTTAATTGGAAAAGGGGTTGATACACAGTCATTGTCTTTTGCATTGGGATGTTAACTAGGAACTAGTTTACAATTGATTAATGCATAGTGATGCCCCGCGCATGATGCATGGTATGTGTGGCATTCCTACAACATGATTTAATGATTACTGTGACTTTGTTTTCTTAATTGCTAAATGGGTTATTGTAAATGTGATGATTATGGCATTTTTCATCCACTATGTCTGATATGATTATTTGATCATGGCATTAGAGAGGGTCACGGGCTTTTAAATATGGTGTTGTTGCATTATGATTGATTTACGTTGAGAAATCGGGACTGGTGTTGCTGCCTCATTGTATTGGATATATAGCTCAGCATTTTGAGTGTTTAGAGTCAAGGAAAATTGGACCTGTACAGTCATACAAATACACTTGGGTTTGGTTGAAGGGTGTTGTGTATCCGACAACATAGCATGATTTGAAGTGGTGATTGTTGTCTATATGTTTAAATGGCAAGTCAGGATTTGTGCAATTTAAATATGGATTATGGTGTTGATTGTCCACTATGTATGTTAAATGAATGTCGTTCTTTTTAACAGTGGTAGGCATAGATGCTGTGACAGTACAACCTCATTTCAATTTAATTATTAAATGAGTTAAAGGACAGAGTTAGGTGTGTTTTTTATGTCTATATTTGATGATTGAAATAATTGGCAGTGGTTGATGATATTGGCACTGAACAGAGTATTCATTTGGAAATTGCTTAAAATGTTAAATGGATAAATGAGAAAAGTAAAGCTCCTCTACAGGTTGTTGTAAAATGCATATGGTCCTATTTGATGACACTGTGTTAAATATTTGATTGTGAACAGTGAGCAAGTTGATGCACAAAATTGTTCGAAGTTCACAAAGTAGTTGTTTGTTGGGTCATAGTGGTCATTTGGTTGGTGTTATTTCTTTTTACAGAATGGTTTTATGGATTACTTAATTAATTTTATGAACAATATCCGCTCTCTTTCCCCACCATTGTCTCACTTTTTGCTAATTACAACCCCATCGCCTTCCCACATTCATTTTTCATTCCTTGTTCTAAAATTGATTACAGTCAGGGAGAACTCTATATTGAAGCAGTTGGAAGTTACATTTTCTTGGTTGGATCACAATGATGTTTTCTTTGGTCTGCATTACAGTTGATTGTTTGTTGTCTTTGTGCAGTAACCGTGTTCTTTTCCCCTTCATTTTACCATTTTTTTCTAAATACAAGCCCCTCACATATCCCAAGACCTTTTGTTCACCCCCTGCTCATTGACAACAGTTAAGCAATTTATATGGATTGGATTGCATGAGTCTGATATGTTGTTGAGCCAAAATCTATTTCATATGTTTAAAGAGTTGTCATGTATGGTTGTTAAAGGAACTATTTGCTAATCAATTACACATACAAGAATGATCTTTTCAAATAAAAGGATGAAAATTGAGGCCTACTATGCCCCTGTCAAAGAGAAAGTCGTTATTTCCCCTTCCGCACCTTCAAATAATTCTGAAAAATATGTGTCTTCCAACATGCACTGGAAGGATGGTTTCTCTCATATGATCAACGATATGAGGCTTAAAGATTCCACACAGCCTAAGGCAGGTTTAGAAATATTAAAAGATGATAGCATCAACAAGGGAAAGATTGTCTCACAAACTGGAAAATATGGATTTTAAGCTTTTATTTGTTGATGACAGTTGACTTCAAAAGTTTTGGACAGCATGTTTTATTTTTGGATATATAAGTAATATAATTTTTGAAAATAATTTCAAATATTAATGAGCTAAATTGTCAAATGTTAATATGATGATGGGAGTCACAAGGAGGGGTGTTTGCTTAACTAACTAGTTATGTTATGATTGTTATGAGCTAAAGTGAGTCACAAGGGGTCCCGCCTACTAGTTATTATTTATTTATAACCCTTATTATGATTATCACTTTTCCCCCTAACTAAAAATTTGGTTGAGTCTTAGTTAACTTAACTAATTAGGTGGTTCAACTACCTCAACCAATTTTTATTTGCTTAAAGGCAAAAGGAAAGGGAGGAACGATGGAGGATAGAAGGAGAAGCATACTAAGGTTTTCTCTTTGAGTTTATGTTGAGATAGTTCATTTTTCATTCATTCCTTAATTTATCACAAGACTGATTCTCTTTTATGATAGCATGGTATTATTATAGACAACAACATTCAAGGATGAATTACATCATTCGGACACTTGTTTTTCATAGGTGTTGATCTATCTTTGATAGTCTGTGTAGAATTGTATGTTCATGAATTAGTTTTCATGACTGACAAAGGCTATTGTGCAGAGTCGAGTGGGAAACAATCTGTGGCAAGTTGATCCAACTTTTAGAGTTCAGTTTTGATTTTCTGTCAGAGTTCCTTTTGTATGTTCCATCAAGGATGTCTAAGTTTGACTTTGGTCCTAAATTTCTGCATGAAATTTTGTAAAGAGATTGACTCTTTGTTGAATTGGAATGAAATAAAGGATTGCTTTATGTCTCATTTGTCTTGATTATCATCTCGGTGCATTTATTTATGTCTCTACATTTATTTTAGCAACTATTATAATAAAAAAATCATATAAAAAGTGAATTTCCAGCAAGATTTTTATTTATAAAATACTAGCCTAAGCACTCGTAATTAATACTTGTGAGTTAGGATGTTATTTTTGTTGGCTATAAAAATAGGGTGATATTCCCGTCTATTTTTTTTTAGCCAAGAAGAATCTGAAAATGCTTGAGTAAGATCATTTCATATATTTTCCTCAACATTTATTTGGCGACCATACTGGGGAGATCGTCAATATCTCTCTGGTTAAGTTTCACTCTATTTTCATTGATACATCTATTTTTCTGATATTGATTCTTTGACTGTTTGTCTCTTAATGACCGTGCATGTTGCAAGGCAACACAATATTGATCTTGGTCTTCAAGATCAGACCAACATTGCTTTGAACTTGTTTAATACCATTTTAGACACTCCCAATACTCGTGTTGAGCTCAACCATTCTTGGGCAACGATTGAACAAGATATTAGTACTCAAGAACGATTGGAGGTTAGACGTAGATAGCCTAGAAATCAGCATTGACCTTCTTGTTCTTTAGTTTTGGCCTTTATTTCATGTCCTTAGAATCTCATGCTTCTAGAAGAAGAAGAGGCTTGTCACCTGAAATCAATCCTATTGTTGAAATTGGAAGAAGGAACGTTGTGTTATCTTCCCAACAAAGCGCTCTAAGGAGAACTTTGTCTGATTCATCCAGTTCGTCTTTCTTTCCCTCATATATCATCCACAAGATGGAATCTAGTGGTCGCTCTGGTGGCACTGGAAGTGCTTCATATTCTCAGCCTTCATCCTCATCAATGATTGCTAGCTTATATAGCCACCATATCCCTATCCAATCTACCATAAATCCCACCAAATTCATTAAAAAGTATGGGCTTTTTCAGTTTGAAGAAGATGCCACAACCATGCCATGGCATGTGTCCTCTCCTCTTAACTTAGCACCTGCTACTCGTCCACTCCCTAAGTTCAAGGAGAATCTTCCTAAGTTCTCAAGAAATAACACTGTCACTACAAATGAACACCTGGTGGCATTTTCTAATGCTTGTCATAACATAGGGGCTAATGACAATGATACTTGCATGTGCTTATTCGTAAATACCTTAGAAGGAAAGGCTGCGGCTGAATTCTTTGATCTTCCTCCTTAGATTCTGTCTACTTGGGAGGAGTTAATATATTGGTTCAAATCCACTTATGGGAAATCTAAAAGCCCAACCAAGAAGTTACGGGAGTATAATAACGTTACCTATAAGGATGGTGAGACCATCAAGTCTTTCAACTTGCATTTCACCAAGTTATAAAATCAAATCCTTGGACTTATCCACCCTCAGAACCAATCCACTTTTATGCATTACTACAATGCCTTTCCTTCCCTCTACCATCACAGTCTTGAGGAAGAGCCATTGATAATTTCAGTTCCGCTTTGCATACTTGTTCAGAGTATGAAGAACAACTTGAAAGAATAGGTCTTCCCTAGGGAGAATGAGTTAAACCGACAGGCATGTCCACCCTCTTACATCTAATCCAATATATGAAAAATCATATGATAGTGTTTGAGTGAAGAGGGAATGCCTCACCTCTCACCCCTGGAGCTTCATCCTCTTGCATGCCCCCCCTTAGAAATCCAATTGAGAAAAATTTTCAATTTAAGGCCATCTTGCCTCAAAGTTGGTGTAACTTCTGCGAGGAACACTATGAGGAAACCACATGTGAGGTAAGGAAGCATTCCAGAGATAAGATTTTTGGTAAAAGAACAGAATCTAATATCGCTGTTCTATATTTTGCAGAGTCGGAAGATGTCATGGTCATCAATACTAGGAACAAATCTTATGCTACCAAGGGAAAATTTGACCCTCCCCACAATTCATCTAGCCCAAGATCATCCTCACCCACTGCTACTGTTCAGGGTCCTAAAGTTCCCGATAGTCAAGGTCCAACAACTCCCCCTCTCCCCTCTTCCAAATAAAATATCTTGAATCAGTTGGCCAACATCAAAGTAGATGCAACCCTTCTAGACATGGTTGTAGTCCCTGAACAACAGATGCATCTGAAACAATACATGGAAAGAAAAGCTTTCGTTGTAGCCAATATTTCTGAAGAGGTAGACGAAGAGGATTCTTCTGTAAATAAAGTAGGTATACATAACTTTATATATCCTGTAAAAAAATCCCCCTTTTTATATTTCTTTAAAGATTATGGATAAGGTTTCCCATTGTTGCCTCATTGATGGTAGTTCGGGCCCAAGTGTGATGTCGAAGATTATTATGGAAGAGCTAGGCTTATCTCGTACAAATAAAAACACCAAAAGAATGTTCTCCTATAATAGTCTACAGTAAATGACCATAGGTGAGGTTAAAGGTGTGACCTTAGTTTTGTGCCCTCATCTTGAAATATGGAAAACCCTCAATGTTCAGGTAATTGATATGCCAGTAAGCAATTACTCAATAATCTTAGGAAGAGAATGGCAAGCCTTAACGGGTGGATACCTCTGACTCGACGGAACACATTTATCCATTCCTCGGAACAAAAAAAACATTATAGCTCTTAGAGAAGGAAGGATATCACCCTATATAAAGAGTGTCCCACAGCCTAATGTAAACTTTATCAAAGAGGACCTAGGAGTGTATTCCATCTTTGTTGAGGAGGATAACATTCCCATGGAACAAATAGATTTAGATGATGGCATGTGGCACATGCACTTTGATGGTTCATGCTCTAACGAATGTAACAGAGCTGGAATTATCTTGATTTCTCCTGTAGGAAAAACCCATAACTTTTCTTACAGGTTGGAGTTCGCTTGCACTAATAATGTCACGGTATTCGAAGCTTTATTATTAGGAATTGATAGCTCTTATAATCTTGGCTGTGGTCACCTCTCAGTTTTTGGGGATTATGACCTTGTTGTGAATGTTGTACGTAAAATTTACTCTCCTAGCAACAAGTTAATGAAACGATACACCCAAACTATTTGGGAGCTTATCTTGAACCTTTTATCTTTCAACATCATGTTAGAAAAATAGGACCGCGGAGCAATAAAATAAAACAAATGCAGAAACAAAACACAGAAGACACACAATACAAGAGAGACACAGATTTACGTGGTTCACCCAGTGTGGGCTACGTCCACCAGAGAAATTGCCAGGTCCTTCCTTTATTATTATCT
>JASDQU010033723.1:21962-36149 GCA_032191745.1 Picea mariana | reverse complement strand
CTAGTTACCAGCGTTCAGTCTGCATATTCTACAGTGGCATTATTCCTTCCAGATTCTACTACGACCCTTTTCCACTATGTGGATGGATCTTCTTATTTGGATCCACATGATAGGTGTCAGTCTTTGGAGCATCATTTGGAGTTGGTTATTGGGTTCCAAAATATTCTACGAGGAGTTCACATGAGAACTTGGACATGGGACCTGGGCTTACAATGGTGGTTGGACTACTTCAGAATGGTGGATTTCCTTTCTACATGGGACCTTGGTTCTTCAGTCTTCTTCATCATTATGGTCCACAATTATCCATGGGACCCTGGTATATGGTTGTACATCAAGCGTTGAGGAAAACGCTTTCATAAGGGGGATGGAATGTAAGGTAGCTAGAGAGGTAGTGGGGGGGCCCAAAGGGCCCATAGTGATAATAGTGGAGGTCATTCAATGTAAGGTGGACTAGGTTCACTATATTATTAAATAAGGTCCACTATGGTAATTATATATAATAAATGTAAGAGGACTTCTTAGAAGGTTCTACTTCTAGAAGATTCCTCCTCTAGAATGTTCTTAGGTGATGGTAGCACTATATAAAGGAGTTCAAGCAATGTAATGAGATATGAAGAGAATTATTGTATTTGGAGCGGTAGCTCAATAGGAGGATGCCCCCTCGAAGAGGCAAGTGAACAGGAGAGGATCCCTTCCATAATAGGATCCATTGTATGGTGTTTCCCTACCTCAAGGGTTTTCTCTATTTCTTGTGTTCATATTATGGTGAATGGTTTATGGTTTATTCTTGGTATTATTGAAGTATATTTGCAGATCTAGTATTGGTTCTTAACACTTCCACCCATGAATCTGTTAGGAAATGAGGAACACTTACACGCTAAACCTAACAGAAGAGTTTCCATCCTTGGTGATTTACTTAGACCATAAAGGGATCTTTTCATTTTGCACACCAAATATTTCTTTTCGCTTACTACAAATCCTTCAGGTTGTTTCATGTATATTTCCTCTTCCAGGTCCCCATGTAGGAACGTTTTCTTCACATCCATCTGTTCTATTTCTAGATCAAATGTTGTAGCCAGAGACATTAGTATTCTAATGGAAGTTAATTTTTTGAAAAGGGAAAAAGTCTAACTGAAGTCAACTCCTTCAACTTGGGAATATCCTTTCTCTACCATTCAAGTTGTGAATCTCTTGACTCGACCTATTGTGTTCGTCTTCTTCTTGAATACCCATTTGCTACCGACAAGATTTCTTCCACTGGGTAATTTGAATAAGTCCCATGTATCATTCTTGTGGAAGGATTCCATCTCTTCCACCATGGAATCCTTCTATATTTTCCCTCTGCTGAGTTGACTTCCTCCTCGACCAAATTGGGCTCATCATCGGTGGTAGTTAGCACAAATGAGAAACAAAAGTTGGGTGGATTATATATTTCGACTGGTTTTCTTACTCATTATAACCTCCTTACAACTGGGGTTGGTTGTTCCACCTCTTCTTATGATGTAGTCGACTCATTTGAATCATCTTCTTCGTTCCTCAATTCAAACCACACATTCTCTAGATTATTCTCGGTTTGAACAATTTCTTCAGGCTCAGAATTACTTCTGACTTATATGAAGACCACATCTCGACTATACATTGTTTTCCTTGATGCAAGATCCCAAATATTATATCATTTCATTCCTTCTTTGTATCCAATGAAAATACACTTGAATTCCTTCTTGTCGATCTTTGAGATGTGAAACCAAAGGCTTCTTACCTGACCATACCTCATGTGGAGTCGTGTCGACTAGCACCGATAAAGGAGACATATTCAATAGATATTTTACAGTGTTGACTGCCTCCACCCAAAATTCTTGTGCGAGCCCAGCAACACTAAGCATGCTCCTTCCCTTGTCCATTAATTTTTAGTTAATTCTCTCAGCAACTCCATTTTATTGTGGGGTATATGGTGTGGTATTTTGGTGTTCTTTTCCAAAATGCTTGTAGAACTGATAAAATTCGTTTCCACATAATTCACCACCATTGCCAGTTCTCATCACCTTAATCTTCTTTTATGTCTTGTTTTCTACAAGAGAATTGAACTCTTTGAATTTATTGAAAACTTCTGATTTCTTCCTCGGGAAATATATCCATGTATTCCTGGAAAAATTATCTATGAAGGAGACATAATACAAGGATCCACCAACTGAAGGCACTGAAAAAAGGCCAAACACATTACTATGAACCAATTCTAGAATCCCATTTTCCCTTGTTTCTCCAAATGGGAACCTCACCCGACTTTGTTTTTGATATATACAATGTTCACAAAAGTAAAATCCTAAATTACATGGAGTAAAGTCTTTGACCATACATTTGTTATGCATAGATCGAAGTCATTTTTTCTCCTATGTGTCCCATCCTCTCATGCCATAGCATGGTCAGGTCGAATTTATGATGACTTGTCAAGTCGGTTTGAATTGACTCATCCTGAGTCGAGTCGAGTCGAGTCAAGTCGAGTCGAATTTGAGTCGACTTTAGGAACAATGATGTTGTTGCATCCAGTAGAGTCGACCCCCCTAGTAACTTGTATAGGGTTCCTATATGAACTCTTTTCATTAAGACCATCGCACCTCTGACCATCTTGCAAAAATCCTTTTGAAATAGAGTTTTCACCCCTACATCACTCATCTTGTTAATAGATATCAGATTTCTTGACAAACCTGGAATGTGTAGAACACATCGAAGGGTTCTACTCCTCCCATCCTGCAGTATCAATCAAGCTCTTCCTTGTCTGAAAATTTTGGGTTTCGATTCATCCCCCAAGAACATGTCTCCTCCTTCATATTTTTCATATTCAGAGAACCATTCTATATGTGGTGTCATATGATAGGATGCTCCTGAGTTCATAAACCAAATATATTGATCCGACTGTGTATTGGTCGACACTAAGTAAATATCACCTCCCTTATTTGGATTCTTCTTTCTCTCAGTCGACTGCTTCTTGTCGGATCCTATACTAACTTACATTTCCTTCGAATTGAAGTACCTCTTGTAATTCCCATCTTTACTGCATTTCCAACATCTTATTTTTGACTAAACAGGGGATTTATATCTACCCTTCAACTTAGACTTTCTATGAGAGAATTTTCCTTTATCTTTGTCAATCGATTGACCTCTCACCACTAAAGCATCTTTGGTCGATCCTTCCATGTTCTTCCTTATCATTTATTCTAACAGTATATATGCAACCACATCTTCTAGCGCTAATCTGTTTGTATTACTCCCTATATCCATGACTAAGCTATCCCATGATTATGGAAAAGAACATGATAGGCTAATACATTTCTCCTCCTCACTGATTTTAGTATCCAGAGAAGATAACTAGATTATAATGGTATTAAATGCATTTACATGATCATTCACTGAACTTCCCTCACTCATCCTCAAAATAGACCATTTATTTCTGAGAAACAAGTTATTTACCAGGGATTTCGATTAGTACAAGCTACCCAACTTTTCCCATAGTTTCTTGGTTGAATATTCACTTGAGACATTTAGAAATATAGAATCTTCAAGACAAGGTCGAATCATACTCCTTTGTCTTCTCTCGAGTTTCTCCCATTCTTCTGTTGACATACCTGTTAGCATGGTACCTAGACATATTGTTTTCCATTTTTCTCGATCTATAAGGAAATATTAAATTTTAATCTTCCAAAGCTCAAAATTATGTCGATTGAATTTTGCAATCTCTATTCTTGAGTTGCTCGCCACTCTTTAACACAATATTTAAAGATTTTTTACTTATGACTCTTACAAAACCTAGGATTTAGATAAGATCCAAGGTTGTTAAACCAAGATATGATACCACATGTTAGGAAATGAGTAACACTTCCACATTAAACCTAGAAGAAGAGAGGAAGAAATATTTAATCAAGAAAGTAAATGAAAAAACACACACACACTACATACACATAGATTTTACCCTGGAAACCCAAACCGGGAAAACCAACATTCCTTGAGAATTATTCTCTCTTGTTGTCTTATTCATTCAGAATAAAAGGTTAAATGTCTAACCTTGGTCCACACCTAAGACACAATCTACATCATACCTTGTTTCTTTACATAAGAACAATCCTATAGCCAATTCATCTTACATCTACATGACTAGTAACCTCTACGACTATTGATTCTTGGCGATTATCCATTCATCATCTTTTACAAAATTACAACATTCATTATTTATAGTATTTATATTAGGAAAAACCATAAAGAAAAGGTGCCTAAAAATATCGTGAACCTCGGGATTATGTTACAGTCGACTACCAAGTCAGATTACTAGTCGACTACTAGTCGGCCTTCATTCAGTCTTCAGTCGGTTGCCACACACCCACCTATTGACCTCTTGTTGGTTGAACTATTTGACTTATTGTCGATGTATTTACTACCTCGAACCACCTCGACCTTAGACATTGATTTTACTTGGTCGAACCAGCTCGACCTTCGACTTGTTATCAATCCACCTCAACTTCGATTGTCAGTTGATCCACCTCGACTGGACTTTCACTGCAAAGAATATAAAAACCCAACAAACTCGCACCATATGATCATTCCATCGTAGCATATTTGAGTTGTTGGACCCTACCTATGGTAAAATTGATTAAGGCCTCATGATTGGAATCCTCTCTAAGAAAAAGGTGACCAAAATCATGTTGTAACCAAACTATTTATATTTACCGATTTTGCACCTTGTTAGTCGATCCTTCAAGTTCCTCATCAAACCTAAACACCAGTCAAAAGTTGTTTTCTCAAGGCATGCCAATGCATACTAGATGTTCACTTTCAAGGTTAAGTGTGGTGATGTATAATCTACCACCCAAGTAATCATGAATAGGATCCTCCATAATGGAAGATCTGTCACATCTCAGATTTGGATCTTGTTGCTTGTTCTTTGTGCTACCAGACGATAGTATTCTTCAATGTAGTCCATGATGGACCGATACAACCCACTCAAACCTCTTGATATTACCACTAGTGCCCCACGTCACAACATCTCACTGAGGAAGTATATTTCCTCTACCTCAATCATTAGTTGGTTACCCCTCACATCAAAGTACTATTGGTTAGGTTGTCAATACTTAACCATCATGTCTAGAAAGTGTGGTTCGGACCACATATTATGGCATCGAAAGAATTTAGTGGCCAATAATCCAACAATGTATAAAAGGTTTGTTTATCTCCCATTGTAGCCAAATCATCAACCTCATCATCACGTTCCTTCCACTCAATCATATTGATAGGGTGTCCTACATATTGCAAACAAGAACCCACATCAGGAAAAATTGAAAAATTGTTGAGTAAGCATAATAGATATAAAAATTTTGAGGATGATCATGCCTAACCAGTTGGAACCAAAGAAACCAGTCACGGGATAGATTACTGACAAAATGCGACCAATAGTCCCTCACATCCCATGATCGTGCAATCTTCCTTCATGCGGGATCTCCCAAAATATTTATAGCCGCTAAAAATCAATAAAAAAAAACAATGAAATGAAAGAGGAAGAACTCAAGAATTACCTTGCATCAATGATTTAAAATTCTAATGGTTGAATATAGATATATGGAGGGTTTTTTACCAAATCCTTCTATTTTCACCAATGGCAAGTGTGAAAATGACTATTTTTTTACCATAAAGAGGTTATTTTACCTTTTTGAGTCACCAAAAAACCCTTTTCACACCTACCACCAAGTAAGTTTCTTCTAGATTTTTTATTTTTGGAGCATTTTTGTCATTTGGTATGAGATCCTTCTACCAAATTTTGACATGGGGATCTATTTTTGAGATGTTGCAATACTGCAATCACATTTTTTCGAGATTATGTTGGCATCCACTAAACTTGAGGTATGTGTTTCAAACTGGCATATAGGGATAGGTTTTTCCATACATCATCATTTTGCATTATTAACTGCCTATTCTATCATCACAAAGCCTTAGGTTCGATCTTGTTAGTTTGCAATAATAGCCACTATGCTTTTTTATCTCGTAACCTATATGGTATTTCCTACCCTCCATGGGTGCCCTAGTTAGCACCCTGATTTCCATATGGTGCCCATGCTATGATTTCTTATAGGCCTAGGAGCCCTCCTTTAGACCCTCCATGACTCAAAGTTGAGCCTCATTATTATCTCTTCATCTATTTTTTGGCCATATCCCGAGGAGGTTCCCATCACTTTTATGTTAATGTATGATCACATATGCATTTGTTTCTTATATCTTGGGGACTATTGATGCATCGGTGTTTGTCATGATCTCGCTTTCCTCCATTGCAGCCACACTTGACATCTCGCCACTTGCATTACTCCTATTTTGTGACCATTACCCATGGAGAGAACTACTACTATGAATGCACCTCACTTTGCAGTACGCTATCTCCATTCATTCTTCCTAGGTTGGTTCCATTTTCTTGGAACATAGATACATGTTGTTATGCCAATCGCTCTCTCTAGACGAGCTAATTTTTAACTCTTTTTCATTCTTGTTAAACCATGAAAAATACACCTAACAAATATACTTTTACCTATTTTTCAAACTCATAAAAGTATACGAAAAATACACTATTGAGCACACTTTTATCTCTCTTTTGCGCTCGTAAAACCATGAAGTACATGGAGGACTCATTGATGTTTTATTACTGATACACACTCTTCTACCTTGGAATGGAATTGATTTTGAGGGAGTTCTCACTCTGATCCACTAGTAGAGTGCAATCAATCATGCATTGCATCACTGACAACATGAAACCAATCGTTGATTGCACTATTGATAGCCCATGATCACCCCTGTAGCCTTCCAGAATTAGGGAGTTATGAGGAGATCAACATTGGGTGATTTTTTTATCTCACGATATGAGCTTATGAACTCTCAATATAGTCTAGGTTCATTGGTTTTTATAGATCTAGAATAAACCCCTATCTCCGTCCACCAATCTATATAAAGAAGGCATTTTGTAGGTAGCGGGAGGGGGAATCATTCACAGGTTTATGCTGTAGAACTTTTCCAGAGGAGTTCTTCTACAGTTTGTTCTTCATATCAAGTCAACTTTACTTGTGTGAGGGATAAGGAGGAGCTCGAGCAAGGGCCCAGGGAGGACTTATTTCATGACTCAAGGTATGTCTTCATGACTGATGTACTTTTGTCCATTCATTAATATATATAGATTAATATTCTTTTCCCCTTCCAATGCTTGTGTATTCAATAATTAGTACTTACTTATGAAAATTCTAGTGTTTAATTGAGTAGATTTGATTAGATATAGTTTAGATTTGCATTCCTTAAGCTTGAATATGTTTGATAAGGGTGTGTATTGTCTCTTTGTGTGAAGGGAGAAAGCTATGAGAGATGGAGTTGGAGTTGGATATTTGGAGCTGCATCAGCCAAGAACATGCAAGGACAACATTAAGAAATCAAGTATGTCTTTACACCCAAATTTAATAGCGTAATTAAGACAAATATTATAGATAAGGTAGAACCATGTTGTGATCTATCCTGATGTTTGTCTTGGATCGAGGGAAAATCCAAGGGAGAAATCACCTAGCCATATGATGGAAATATCCGCTAACAAACCCTTAAAGAAATAAATAGTGCACATCCCCAACCAACATGGCCACTTGAGACAATATATTAATGCCAAATAAAACAATTTTGATATGAGTTTCTTACAATTGATCATTGGCAAATGATCCTCCATCCTCTTTAAATATATATTATGGACCAATCAGGTGTTAAGCCACAAATCAATATAGTCATTAGTATTGAAGAGAATATGAACTGTCGAATCACTCTATGTCTAGAACATATTGTGACCATCGAATTAAATAACTATAACTGCATACTAACATATACCAGGGAAACGTACTTTACCTAAAAACACAATAAACAAGGTTGATCTTAACTAACTCCTAAGTGTCTAAATATATTAACGGGGACATGACTATTTATTTGTCCTGGTGTACAAGTTTATTAAGATGTGCATTCTCATGCCTTCTATAAAGACTATAAAGGGATGAGATGCAATGATCATCTTCTTTGAAAATATTTGGGTGCACTTTGGCATACTAAGGATAAAAATCGCAGTTAGGGATATCGAATTTCTCAATGTATTTTGAACTATACTTTGGGAAAAGATGGATACCAAGTTAAAGAGATCTATATCCTTCCATCCACAGAGGAATGGGAAAATAAAGGTAGCCTAAAAAGGCATTGGTTCAACTTTTGAGGGATTACAATCAAATGCATCCAAGGTCCTAGAATGAAAATTTGATTTATATTTAACACTCTTATAACCAATGCACACTTTGACCAATAAATCCACTTTTGAAACCTTCTTTGAATATTTTCGACCTTAGCCTATAGATGTTATGTATGGAAGACAAGAAAGATAAAGGGAGGACACCACAACAGAAGCATTGAATGCTAAAAGATTCATTGATTATATCATGCAAATCCATTTACAAGTACAAGATAATTGAAGAATTCATGTGAAAATTACAAGGCACGAACATGACGAACACAAAATTGAGAAGATAGTAAAGGTAGGAGATTGAGTATGGTTGCATCTGAACAAAAAAATGTTGAAAGTTCTTATTGAGAAGAACAAGGATATTTAATATGGTCCTTTTGATGTGTCGGAAGATGTAGGTGATAATGGATATGAAATCAGTCCACCTCCAAAGATGTGCATCTACTTAATAGTGAATGTGGAAAATTTGAAGCTATCTAAGTCTTCCATGTTAAATCAGGAAAATGATGGGTAAGTCTTAAATATCATAGAGGACATATCCATGACATAGCGCAATAAATTCAAATAAATGTAGTAGAGGATATAATTTTGCAAAAAAGTTCAAGAACAACTTGTTATAGATCAAAATGCCACTATCATGCATTTTTAACTTTGGCATGCTTACTTACACATCCACCAACAAATTTTCTGAGGTTCCTCTTAAAAAACAACTTTTTTCATGTTGTGCATGCCCTACTACATATGTAGCATGCATACATATGCTAGTTGCATGCCTGAAAGCCCGCGTATACTCTATAAATTAAAAAATTTCTCACTTCTCGGAGGAGTTTATGGGCTATGTCAGGTTGCATAACAATCTTACCTCTTGTAGCGCTTCTAAAATCTAATTAACCATATTTTCTCCATATAAAAGGGACCCTAGAAGGGTCATTTGGAGATATGAAAGAAGAGGTAAGTGAACTCTGCCAAATTTTCTCCTTCCATTCCAATCATTTTACATCCTGTTGTGAGTTTCATCCTCAACATTCCCTTCTAGTAATCCTCCTTTATACAATCCATCCTTTTAGCCTATATTGGCATGTTGGTTGTGAGGATAAAATATTGGGAATAATGCAGTTGGAGTCAAAGTAGAGGAACCTAGACAAGGTTCGTGGTGCGACGTAGGCAAGATTCAGGCTGTAACTTCCAATCTTGTTATCAATAAAAGAGAAACTTCTTGTCCCAGATATTTATCTCTCTATGTTTATGTTTATGAATGTTTTTCATGAATATATAACCCTTTAGATGATCTTGGCAGTTATGAATATGTTGTCATAGTTTTTTCTATGAATTTGTTTCAAGCCAACTTTGGGAGGAAGCCTGCAATTTTGGAATGGACAGCAAGAAGAAGAGATCTACGACCGATGAAAGGAATTAAGGTACACATTTATATATTCTCTCCCTTCCCTTAATTATCATTAGGCCTTGTTGTATTTGGGTAAAATAGAAGAATCTCTATCTTTTAAAGTGTCAAGGCTCTGCCTAGTCACTAGACCTGGATTAGGGGGATTTTTCCCCATAACAGAATTGGTGACTCCACTGGGGAGTCTCTCTAGGGTCTTGTTAGGATATTTGTTTGGTTTGATTTCCTATTATTTTTTGTGCTTTCTAAGTTTGTAAGAGTCTCTAGTCACCTTCCAGGTGTTTTCAGTTTTCTTGATCGGGATGATCACTATGAACTTTATCTTTTTTTTTAGTTGGTTCAGCAGTATATGTTCCCTTTTATATACCTAGCACGTGTACATACGCGCCCTTAGTTATCCCAGAACGCGTACATCCACATTCTTTCTGTGTACAACACATGTACCTATTCTTTTGAAGAGGTTTTCAAAAATATTTCTTTTGCTTCCAGGAAATGTTTGGTATCTCAGGTCCTCCTGAGTATCAAAGACCTCTATTAACTATTGTTGAGATAGTTTTATGTCTCATATTGTCTATGAATTTGTAAAGAAACCTTTGTTGTTTAGTTTTCTTTGTCTCTTTTTTCCTTTTATCAAGTTTGAAGGTCTACATTTGAAGCTTTAGGTTCTCTATTGGATTTTCGTGAATCCCTGCTCTTTGGTAGTGATTTAGGACCTCTGTTAGTCTCTGGTTTTCATCCTTCTCTATTTTTATGATTTGAAAAGAAAAAATATAGTTGTTTGTTATTTTCATTTCATAAGCATATAAAAAGTTAAAAAAAAATGTTTGTAGTTTCTTAACAGCATTTGCATGTTAGATTGAATGTTTGTTTCGTTGCAGTAGCTTAGGTTGTTTTTTATAAAAAGAAAAGAGTTCTCAACCCAAAGTTCCTTCTTATCTTCTTCCTTGAAAGTTTAAGTAGTTTCATTTCATTTGGAATGAAAAAACATTCTAGGATAGATTGCATAATAGGATCTTGGTTTTCATTTTGAAAAGTTTGCACCTTGAAAGTTAAAAGAGCCAAATATTCACTTGTAGGACATAGTTTTCTTTCATTTACTTTTAAAGCACAATGTTCTAAAATATCATTTTAACTATTCTCTTTCATCTCTCAAATAACACCACGAGTTTCACTACCATACCCATGATTAATCAAGCCACTAAAATCAATTCTTAATGTTAAAATCAATCAGAATTTTTTGTTTATAGGGTACACCAATTAGACTAGGCTTTAGGGCCTTGAATTAGGCGTGGAGAGGAAACTCTTCAAGGCCACTTAAATAAAATTAAGAGTCTAAGATAGGGAGTGTAGAAGTCCAATGTTGTAAAAGTTAGTTGGGGACCCCCTCTAACACAGGGGCTAAACACAAGGTCGCATAAGGAAAGGTAGAGGAGACAACCCCTCCAAATCCAGACCAAGCATAGTGGGGATCATATTTGAGGGTCATTCTTAGGATTTTTATGACCGCATTTGACTGCAGAGCTTCATGGACCTCGAAACCATTCGGGATCCTCGGTTTTCTTCTGTACCATTTTTCTTTGATACCCTTGAAAGGCTTCGGACATAGCTATCTTGCTCATACGATCATCCTGACTTTGAACTGTACCTGCCTAGTAACTAACTGCAAGCTAACAACCTAGTTTCCTTTTATAGGGACTCACATAGGTGACTGTAGGGGTATACCAAAGTACCTAGGATAGACATCAAATCACTCTTTGTAAAGTATACTCAAAGGGTGTTTCCATGTTTGAGTTACACTTGCACCGGTAAGTTTCTCTAGTGTTGGTTGGTGTAACGATTCTTCCTTCCATTCTATTGATTGCTTGATTTACCTTTAGGTACTTTGTAGTGTGTGCTATGTGCTTCTCCCTAGATTTACCTTAGATTTCCAGTTGATCATTTCACAAAGTGGAATACCAACAACTCTTCCATTTGCATAATCTCTAGGGCCTTCCATCAGTAACTTTGGAGCCACCGCCACCACCGTTGAGGTGAAGGTTAGATAAAGAAGGCTATTTTGAAGCTACCAAGCCAAAAGAAATTGTGCCCAAGCCTGTTCCTAGAGAATAAATTCTTTCATCAGAGGAGACTAGAATTTCCAACCTCAAAGTTGAAGGCTTCGGGCCCACAAACCCTTTTGTTAGCACTCTGTAATTTTCCCAAGGCTGTGGAGGCAGTCACAGAGGCAACATCAAAACCACTTCGAGTCTTGGATCTAGCCCTCCAATACTCAGAGAGGGATCTCTCTTTGTGATATAGATTTGTTTGAATAGATATTAGGCTATCTAATGGGTTCAGAGTTATGATTTTTTAAATGATTGGCTAGAATAGGAGAAAAGAGGTCCATTGGGTAATGGTGTCACAACCTGAAGTTTAATAAAAAACATGTTCTACAGACAGCATTAAAGGGAAAGGTAGGCACTCTTGTTGGATTCTTTGAGTTTAGTTTTTGGATTTAGAGGAGCAAGATGAGAAGAATAGGCAATAAGAAGGCAATCAAGAATCCTGAAATTAACCATTGAGAAGAAAACATCGACAATTATGTCAAAGCCAAAAACAAAGTGTATGTCTCAACAAATTATGTTCTTCGAACTTCTTTGCATAATTCAGAGTATGAATAACTTAAGAAATACAATGGAAACAAATTTACAGTGAATGAGGAAAACATCACCACCAAAAATGACACATGAATCCTATAGCTGTTGTGACTGTATTATTGAATTGATGAAAATACAAAAGGCTCAGTGAGTTGTTTTACAAAACCTCAATCATGGTTGTTATCACTGAAATTTCGTTTGCACATGGCGACAAGAACTCCACATCATCAAAACAGCAATGAAGTCACTCATGGCACTAAATTAATTTCACAGCACTCCAGAAGGGCCAAAAACTATACAAAGTAACCAAAAATTGAAGGGTGCTTTACAATAGTTTGATGCGCGCGCGCATGCGCGGGACAAAAACGTATGATCAGCGCATGCGCGCTCGACGCGCCGTTGTCAACACAAAAACCCGCACATCTGCTAATACGGTGCATTAATTGCATAGGTCGGCCTTCTGACCTCCTACGGACCAGCCCCCAAGATGATTTGACTCTCAAATCAGAGTCGGCTCTGCAAAATCAGCGGATTAATGACCTAAATAAACCCTAATGCGCCCCTATTCACACTTGGAGAAGGTTACATGACCGCCCGTGAAGCTGCTATAAAAGGCCATGAGGACACACTGTTTTGGTAGGGAATTCTAAGCACCGTTATGCTGTTCAGATGGTTCAAGGCTCCTCCTTTGACAACAAACCCATCAGCTGCATTACCCAGAGTTCTTTCACTGCTGTGCGTAGTTCATTTCATTTGTAAGGAAAGCATTGTGTTGAGGGCCCCGAAGAGCCTTCCGCTGGAGGGAGAAGGAACCCCTGGTCTCTTTCTTCAGCATGCTCTGGTTTCAATAATACACCAGCCTGAAACCATTGATGACCCCTGTGTCTTATGTTTGATGTTCTTTGTTTATTTTCGCAGTGTTATTTGTTTTCAGTTCATGTTAGATTGTAGTTTGTTTTGTTTGCTTTAACCCTTTTTTCTCCATAGTTGTTCTGCCCTGCCAAGCCCAACAGGGTATGCAAGCACTCTCCATTTGATCACCTGGTGACCATTTGAACGCGAACAGACTGGTGACTCCACTGGGGATTACAGGTATCAAATCCTCCCTCAATTGGGTTTAATTCGCTTTCCTTTTTGTTTTGTTAACTTGCAGGGACACAAACTGGCCTCCGCCGACCTGCGAACCAGTCGATTCACAGAAGAATCGAGAGAAATCGAGAGAAATTCAAAAGTGCACGGGTTTCCCACCACACAGACGCGCGCATGCGCCTTGGTTCTTAATACAGTGCGCGTACAGGCGCCAAACGCGCCTCTGTCCATACTAACAGCCGCGCATTTGAACCAAATTTTTCATTGTAAGGTTTTTGATGTGGGGAAAGTTAGTTTCCTTCTCAATAATGATGTCATGCATGCTCTAAATACTGCACCACTTAGACCCCTCAACTTATAAAGGGGATAGTCAAACAAACATAGGCACTTAGGTGGATAAAAATCATTTTTCCCTTATTTGCTTTTCGCCACGTGGATGGCTTGCTTTGATTTATAATCTAAGTGGAACATCAAATTGTAATCACATCTAAACTCACATTCGGGACTAGAAGTCGAAAGTAAACAGTCTCGAGTATGCTCTTCTCTCGCGCCATTAAGCGATCTTGAGAATCAGAAAAAGATTGCGAAAACGATCTCATCTCCCTTTAAACAAAAATTTGAAAACTTTTAGGAGAGGACAACGGCTCTTTTGAGACCCCTCTTAGTTTCATTTTTCAAACGCATTCTTGTAACGGGCCCATACATGCCCACATGTCAACAAATCTAGAATAGTGTTTGAGTTTCTGCTTTCTTATATCAAAACACTAGGAGAGTTTAAA
>JASDQU010033723.1:0-20202 GCA_032191745.1 Picea mariana | reverse complement strand
CTGTCATTATGACCATATATCTATGTGCACTTGTTAGTCATCATTCCAGAAGCCCCCCAATGTTAAAAGCAGAGCATTCGAGGGGGTCCAATCCACTGTCAGTCGTTGATCTACGCGCTGCTAGATCGACCATCGATATAAGCACGTTCTTTATTCTCCAGGTGAGAATGCAACAAAAACTTAGGCTTAGTGCTTTTGTGGGTTTTTTTCACTGCTTCCCTTTCTTTTGTCTCCGCGGGGTTAGGAAACACCACTTAGCATCAACAATCATGAATTTTCTTTTCTTTTCCTTTCCTTGAAAATAATTTGCAAAAATGAAATATTATTTGCAAGACAAAATACATCCAGAGTGAAAATTTTCCAGTCAACAGATGATCCTATGAATTATAGGGTTATAATAGTGGCTCCACCTAGGGATGGAAACTCTTTTGGGAGGTTTCAAGAACTACTGAACTCTGAATATGCAGACCGGTGCTTTATTCATCGGGTTGATCCCAAAATCTTATTCTGCAACCTGTACCTATTTTGATCTTGCGACTGAAAACCAAATCAAAATGAACACTGCTGAAAAAGAGATGCTCAGAATGTTGAGCTTATTCACATTCTCCTACCTACCCTATACTTCTGAAAATCATGTTAAATCAAATAATACAAAAATGATAATGAAGCCAATCAAGTAGTTGTTGAGACCAAGGGACTGCTTGACTGCTTGTTAGCACAGTAAAAAAAGGCAGCTTGAACTTTTGCCCATAGATTCAAAATTGCAAAGTGTAAAGGCCACTGCTGAAAACATGATTGATCTTTACAATAGATACCTCAGCAATCTTGAAGAACAAAAGTAATTCCAAATATAGATTGAGGCTCTGTAGTGAAAAATTTCTCCATATAGGTGACTATAGGATCAAGGTAGAAATGACATGTTCCTTGATTTTAGATTCATCCAAGTGAGTAACATTCTCTAGCACTGTATCTATGCTATTTGCATCCTCATACACTTCTTGACATGGCTGCAAATTTTCTGATGGGTCTTGAAATGATACCTCTGTTGAAAAAGGCAATGAAGTTGCCCGTCTGATCATGTCAACATCATAACAAATTTTTATCCCATGGTTGGATGATGGAAAATGACTTTGACAACACAAGTCATCCAACATGTCAGATATTGGATCCTATAGAAATTGAAATGACTGCTGCATTGGTTCCACCGAGACTTCTTGATTTTCTGTGTGTTTATCCTTTAGCATATACTCAAGATTATTTTTCAAAAACTGAAATGAATCAAAGCATAATGGTACAGAGTTATTTTGGATTAACTCATAATTTGTCTTAGGCTTTAATCTTTCATCTGGAATTTGAAAATCAAAGTAGGTTAAGGGATGCAATTCTGGGTTTAGAAAAACCTCCATATGAACAATGGCATCTTCAACTGATTGATCAGAGAATTTTCTGTCTTCACTATTTACAACTGGCCTAGATTTTCTTTTCAGAAATTGAAAAGATGAGAAACATAAGGGTAAAGTGTTTCCACTTACTCTAAGATTTTATACATTTTCCTCATCGTTGTCATGATTGTTGGGCAGAGGCTAATTGTCATATATGAGTTGTAACTGATCTTCTTCCTTCCAACGACATGCTGTGGATTTCTTTGAACAGTCCACATCTATTTCAGCCTCATGATCATCATCATATTGATAACACTTGGGCATATTATCCAAGTAAGAAATTTCATCCAACATGCACATCATATCAGTTGTTTGTTCCTCTGTAATTTGAGATGGAACTTCATCTTTGACTGTGTTGTGAATTGAATACATGAAAGATTCATTATCCAAACCATGGTACCAAGGATGAGCAGCAAAATGTTTAGGAACAGTGACCTTTCCTTTCTCTGAAATAAATGGAACATGATGTCTTTGAACATCGAGTTCTTCTCTTATGCTAATCTTGTGCAACATTTCTTCCATGGTGCTGGCCAGAATGTCCAGTTTATCTTCTGGAGATTTCAGCTGCTCCTTTTCTTTGTTCTTCAACTTTGACCTTTTTATCAACAAGTTGGCCTCCACATCAACTGCAATGTTCTGCATTTCTTCGAGAGTTGCAGTGTTCCTTTCTCTTAATTTGAATTCCATCTCAGGATCGAAGGCATCTGGGAAATGCAAGTGGGTTGATCCGGGGGGTTTCCTTATATCAACAGGCATTGCATGATATACCTTATTGAACCTTGCTAAAAACTATTGTACTATTTCCACTGGCTGTCTTTTCAAATGGTCATACTCTTCTAGGATGAGAAAGACATTTCTCATGATCACCCATCGATCTAAGAAAACTTGCACAAACTGATGGAAATTGTTAATGCTCGCAGCTGGGAGATTTCTAAACCAGTTCTTGACTTTACCTCCCAATGATAGGGAAAACATTCTGATGCAGCAATCATCATCTTCTACCTTAAAAATCTTAAGGAAATCTTCAAACCTATGGATGTGTTTTTCAGCAGTAATATTGGCTTTCTCTCCATCAAACCTGGGCAAATTATTGGTGTAATTTGTAGGGAATTCATGGAGGATAGGAGGAAAATCTAGAGGCTTGAATCTGTCTGGAATTTTGGCATGTACAAGAGGTGAAGCAAGGGGATCATAATAGGCTGAAATTTTAACCTGTGAATCTAGACTTTTCACATATGTATAAGAGATTTTTACATCTGTAGGAAATAAAGAAGGAGGCTTATGTCTATCAAGGATTCCTATAGGTGTAGGAGTGGGTACCATAGCTATGGGAATGGGCTCAATCCTTTGAGGATCATCAGGTTGAAAATGGTCATCATGAACTTCAACAATATACTCTGGACCAGGATCATGATAAGAGAGAAAGTAATTGCATATGAAACCAATAATATCATGAATACAATTTGAGCTTGAGTACTTGGTCTTTCTAGGCTTCTTGGTCATGCTTCAAATTCTTCCTCCAGTGGAGTCTTTGAGTCGGCACTGTCTGGATCTGGTTGGAGTCGTCAGGTGAATGATCTCAGCCTTCTAGTGTCTAGTCACTATCCACCATCAGTGACCAGATCTGGAGCTTGAAGTGTACTACTGGGGAAAGTTCCCCAGTATGGTCATCATTATGTTAGCACTCTGTAATTTTCCCAAGACTATGGAGGCAGTCATAGAGGCAACATCAAAACCACTTCGAGTCTTGGATCTATCCCTCCAAGACTCGGAGAGGGATCTCTCTATGTGATATAGATTTGTTTGAATAGATATTAGGCTAGCTAATGGGTTCAGAGTTTGGATTTTTTAAATGATTGGCTGGAACAGAAGAAAAGAGGTCCATTGGGTAATGGGGTCAGAGCCTGAAGTTCAATCAAAAACAAGTTCTACAGACAGCATTACAGGGAAAGGTAGGCACTCTTGTTGGATTCTTTGAATTTGATTTTTGGATTTAGAGGAGCAATATGAGAAGAATGGGCAATAACAAGGCAATCAAGCATCCTGAAATTAACCATTGAAAAGAAAACATTGACAATTATGTCAAAGCCAGAAACAAAGTGTATGTCTCAACAAATTTTGTTCTTCGAACTTCTTTGCATAATTCAGAGTATGAATAACTTAAGAAATACAATGGAAACAAATTTACAGTGAATGAGGAAAACATCACCACCAAAACTAACACATGAATCCTGTAGCTATTGTGACTGTATTATTGAATTAATGAAAATACAGAAGGCTCGGTGAGCTTTTTTACAAAACCTCAATCATGGTCCCCTGACTGATCAACCTATTTACACATTTGAATCACTGCAATTTATAAAAAATACTCTCCCCAGGCTCAGAAGGTCGGATTCAACCACCTCAGCCAAGAATAGCATAAAATCCCCAAAAATCTGGAACTGCAAATTTGGCCGAATTTGTTGAAAATAGGGGTACGCTCAGTCATTGATTTATCCCAATCGGTGACACCTGTGAAAAAACTGAAGGAGTTTATTTTATATTATCTTGTCTAGAGAAAAAACCTCCTTCAGTTTCTCAAATTTCGTCTCCACCTCGCCGAAACAGCTTCCGCAAAATCGGGGTTGTAACAGGAGAAACCAGAAAGCCGAAAAATGAGGCTTAAAGATAGATTATATTCTCCCAACTGTTTGCACCTTTGCAAAAAATGGGAGATTTTTTTGTTCGACATACCATGATAAACAAAAACCTCTTTTGGTTTTTAAAATTTCATCTTCGTTTGCCCATAATACACTTCGTAAGACAAGGTGTAAAAACTGGAAAAACAACGGTTTTGTGAAAATGGGGGAGGGCGGTTTTGGAGAGGTAAGTGGTATTCCAAAACCCCCCTGAGGTGGTAAGTGGTATGGATTGAAGGAGTTCTGATGCAATGGATGGATGACACATTGGGACATGGCCTGCTATAAAAATCACCTCATTCTGGACCCCCCCCCCCCCACCGTTAAAGGCAGAACGGTCGAGGGGGTCCGGAATCACCTGTAGACCGTCCATCTGCATGCTGTCATGATGACCATAGATCTGTGTGAACTTGTTAGTCACCATATGGACCCCCCCCCCTCCATCGTTAAAAGTAGAACAGTTGAGGGGGTCTGAAATCCACTGTCAGTCGTTGATCTAAGCATCACTAGATCGACCGTCGATCTAAGCATGTTCTTTATTCTCTAGGCACGAATGCAGCAAAAACTTAGGCGTAGTGATTTTGTGGGTTTTGTGAGTTGATTCCCTTGATTTTGTCTCCACGGGTTTAGGAAACACAACTCAGCATCAACAATCATGAATTTTCTTTTCTTTTCCTTTCCTTGAAAATAATTTGCAGAAATGAAATATTATTTGCAAGCCAAAATACATCCAGAGTGAAAATTTTCCAGTCAACAGATGATCCTATGAATTATAGGGTTATAACACCTTTGATCATTGATCTTTCAGCACCAATCCTTGTTCAGGTAGTCCCTCCTGATGTGACTTCTCTTGACCGCATACTCCCATCCTGACCGCGGGTGGAGGGGGCGTCGTACCTCCTCCCCCATCTTCACCTACAAGGAATACATCTAATCAGACACCTACCACTTGTGGCAGTGACACAATTTCTTCCATGACTTCGACCACCATTCATACTTCTACAGTACAGAATATGTATCACACTCCTTTCACATATGGGATGTCAGGTTTTGATACAATCTCAACTTTAACTTACTATACTTTACAGATTGTTGGTATGGAGGCAGGGATTTCTAATGCTCCCATGCAAGGATACCTCAGGGGCACTTCTTCTCCTTACAATGCGGTCCCTTATGATGGGGGTCATATCCCTCCTCCATCCCCTTCACTCAAAGGTTCTTTTCAGCAACCATTTGGGCCTAGTTCCAGTTCCATTTTTTTTAGTGGAGGGAGTCAAGGGCCTTAGTCCTTTATGACTTTGGTTGGGTCTATGCCTTTCTCTTTATTTGGTGCTTTTGGAAACAACACTTTCTCTTCATCCGCATTTTCTTCAGGCTGCAACCCCTTTCTAAATCAACCTAATTCTATACCTCTGCAAGGGATGTCGATTGGGGGCATCCCCTCCCATGATTAGTGGAACCCTGGGCAAGGTTTAGTTTCTATTCCAGGAGGACCGGCTGGGGGAAACCCCAACCAAGGTTTTTGGAATACCATACAGGGAGAAATCCATACCCAAGGTATTCCATCAAATTATTTGAGTCTATCGACGATGCAGACTAGTGCACAAACTCCTTATACTAGCCAAGGAAATATTGGTTTTTACCAGAACCCTGGTCAGCACACAATATTTTCCTAGCAACCTGGTGCTAACCAAAATCTAGGATCTTCTTTTCCTTTAAATCTGCCACAACCTAAGTTACCCTTTCTAGAAACTCTTTATCTGCCAGACTTGTCAAGGTTGTTAAACAATCTTATTTTTCATGATCCACATTGGCCTCCTATGCCAACTACGTTTTCCTCGGACATACCAAAATTTGAAGGCAAGCCTAGCAAAGATCTGGGCGATCATGTTACAACATTTCACTTGTGGTGCTCCTCCAACTAGTTGAATGATGACTCTATGNATATTGATCTCGATGGCTTGAAGTATGCTTCCTTTAATGATCTAGAAATGGTTTTCTTAAACCATTTTCAGCTACCGATGAGATATGATGCTGACACAGAGTTACTGGCCAATTTCAAGCAAACTAAGGCCATCCATATCTCCAATCATATTTGAGAATGGTGTCACTAGAAGATCTTGATCAAAGTAAAGGCCCCTCCTTCATTTTTGCTTGAATGGTTCCTGAAGTCTTTGGTTCCTTGTGTCTCCAAAGACCTCGCAACTTCCAAAGCATTTTCTGAGGAAGAGGCCATAATGAGGGCTCAACAACTAGAATTGATTTATTCTCAATCTGGCATGTTGTACAACATTCTTCCTGATGCATCGCAGTCAAATTTTGATTTGACCAAACTGAATTCTGGGCCTCATATCGATGGTATAGTAGGCTTAGCACAAAACAAGCCCACAGATCAGTTGTCCAACCAAATGCAACAGTTGTTGCTACAATAGACTGTGGCCAGCCAAACCTCTAGTATGGATTCCCCCGCCACCCACATGTCGAAAGTAAACAATGTGCAAATGATGAACCCCAAGGAGAAATAGCAGTCCTAGGGGAAAAGAAAGGGTAAAGGAAAGAAAGGTAAGGGGGGTAATGATAAAAAGGCTGCTAACAATGTTGGCGAGGGAAAAAAACATGAAGAAAAAGGTTAAGTTTCCATGTAAGATTTGTGTGGAAGATCACTTGAATCATCAAATCCCTCGGCTTGAGAAAGCCCAGAATTTGTTGGCACAACAATAGCCTACTATGTTAACTAACCCTTTCTCTCAAGGGAATAATATGGCATAAGCTTCCTCATCCACAACCACGACTGGGGGAAATCAGGGTTCCCCAATGCTTAATGCTAATACTGGAGCCCAAATGTATACATGATGAGATCAGATGCTCATATTGAGACCATGGATCATGATTAGGGAATGTCTGAATCTGTTGAGAAGGGAAAAGAAGCTTCCAACCCATCACCTCCTCTTCATATTGAGAAGACCATGGGAGAAAAAATGACTCGCATCCCTAAAGATGCGTTTAAGAAATATTCTCATAATCAAAATGCAAGGGCTTCCCAGAACTATTTTGTAGTTGAAGATCTTGTACAAACCCCTTGTGTGATGTTCACTCTGGAAGTTCTCCAGAGTTGCCCCTCATAGAGAAAATAATTATTGTATTCTTTAGGTGTTGCAAAGCCAACTAACTCGAGATCTATTAGTTTTTATCCTTTCAATCACAAACCTCGTTTTCCTTACCACATCGCCTTCCAGATAGTAGTGATTTAATCCATGAAATCGTTGAAACAAAATATTTTCCATATGGTGGTATATGAGGGTGCGTCAACTTGCATGATGTAGTTGGCATGTTGGAAGGCTATTGGTCAACCCAAGTTGTCTCTGTCTCCTACATTGTTAACTGCGTTTGACGACCGTTCTTTTCGACTGCATGGAATAATCCCCTCCTTCCCCATGAAATTGGAGGGAAAAACTGTGTGTGTCGAGGTCGAAGTAGTCGACGGGCCTCTCGACTACAACCTTTTGTTGGGACTAATTTGGACTTACGCAATGATAGTGCTTTTATCCTCCATTTTTTGTGTACTATGTTTTCCTCATGAAGGAAAGATAGTAATCGTTGATCAATTATCCTTCTCTCGTATTTACCCTTAATCGAGGGAATCCACAACCATCTCGATGATTGATAACCCACAACAAGGTACCATCAACTTAGGTGTTGGACCGTTTCCATCTTTGATGGGTACTTTTGATTTTCCACCACCTTTCAATGATTTTAAGTTTATTTTGTCTTTCCCTAATCAACCTAAGGTTGCAATCTTCCAAGTAGCTTCGTTTCAAACAACTTATTTTAATGATATGTGGACTTTACCTTCCCCATGGAAGGGGTAGGGAATCCTAGCATGGATATGGCCCTGTAACGTCCCCGGCCATCCATGCCAGGCCACACTACGCTAGAGAACTCTTATTGTTCTCTCACTGTGGAACATACTGTAACATACCCAGTATTCAACTGAGCTATGCCACATAAATTTTCTCTTCAAATACATACATATACACATAGGCATATATACATATCGAACTGCATGCAATTAAAAAATATATACATGCATAACTCTTGCGGAAGATTTATAAATAAAATGTAATAGACAAATACTTTACGTAAATGCACGAATTCATACTGAAATAGTAGTAAACACAGACATGCAGCATATATAGGAAATACCCATAAACATACAGACATACATAATCACACATATGATAAACCCATAAAATAAGCACGTAAATAACAATGCAGCATGTAAATTTATCACACAATTGGTACTTATCTTGGTGAGAATGTCACCAAATGCGTGCAAACCATCCACGAACCTCCCGGACTTAGACTACACTGTTCATCACTCTCAACAGTGAGTCACCCCCGAGATGGGACTAAACTCCACCCGGGTAAGGGATTCCTAACCATGCGAAAGGCTCATAGACAACAAGAAAGACTCTGTCTCATGTGCTCACTCAACTAATAGCCTACAGCCTCTCATTCCCCACATGCCTGTCCCACCCAAGGAAGTGTTCCCATTCTCTGCTCAACAGTCCTTCGGCTGCCCCACTTCCCTTCCAGGGCTTCAGTAACAGGACGGACAAGAAGTCTCAGAGCACTGTAGTTGCAGTTTAGCACCTTCAAGAAATCAATCCCCAACAATTATCTCACTCAGAGAATTTCTCACGAGCGTGACAACCTGCCTCTTCAATATCCCATGGGCCTGACAACCCACTTCTTCAATCCCTCTCCCAAGATGACCAGGTACACCAACAAAAAATGGCTATGGAAGCTAGTTCAGGTACAGTGGTAGGAAAATACGAAGATAGCTCAATGACTGTGTGAATGCTCCTCAAATAATGGCTCAACGATGGAAGGAATGATGGTAAAGTTCTTGGGAAAGATGATGGTCCGAATGATGGGAGAGTTGTTGGTAACAATGATGGACGACTCTGAAAATGAACTAGGTCCCGACAATATGTATGCATGTCCCCAACTTGACACTTGTCATGTTGGAAGCTACTTTGGTCCACTTGTCCCCAACTTTAGAACTTAGGATAAAATAATCATCCATACTTTATGTTTTAAGAAATATTAATATAATATTCCTTTTTGGCTTAATCTCTCTAGCTTATCCTTTTCCTTAACTTTTGGCCCTCCCTTTCCCTAATTGGTGGACTTTAGTCCCCCATCTCTTTTATCATGGTCTGTCTGTGCGCAACAATGTATTTTATATTAATCATGAGACATATACAAAATAGGCGCACTGGCCTTTAACATCTAGGTACTCTGGCCTAATTCCAAAACATAAGCATCCCAACTTATAATAATTGGATCACCAGCCTATAACACATATCAAATACATAAAGGCTTGCTGACCTCAATATTGCATGCACTTTAATTACTGTGCACGGTATTCGATGTCCTCAATATTGTGCACACTTTAGTTACTGCGCGCGGTATCTAGGAATGTGCACACTACATCATGTTACTGCGCAGTACATGCGCACCCTATGCCATGAAAGGTGCATTACATAATGATGTTTAAACAACTCACCAGCTTAAGTACACTTGCATTACATTTATAATTGGGTTTGGCTGAGGGATATTACAATCCCCTCCCCTTATTTATGCACTGTCCTCAGTGCATCATGTACCCACATACAACAAAATTTTCAAAAATTCTCAAAAGGATGCGAGTATTCTTCTCGCATTGCATCCTCATGCTCCCAAGTAGCGTCCTCAGGACCGTACCAGGTACATTAGACCTTTACAAGTTCTATGGCTCGATTTCGGAGCTGTTTGATTTTCCAGTCCAGAATGTGCACCGGATGCACTTGGAAAGCACCTTCTTGCTCCACCTGAATCACATTCCAATCAATAACATGATTAGCATAAGGTATATATTTCTTTAGCAATGATACATGGAATACATTATGAACAGACATAGATGTAGGCAATGCAATCATATAAGAAACTGGACCAATCCTCTCTATGATTTCAAATGGCCCATAAAATCTGGCTGCCAACTTGGCGCAGCTTCCCAGCTTCAGGAAACTCCTGTTAGCTTTCACTTTCAGGAAAACATGATCACCCACTTTGAACTCTTTGTGGGTTCTATTCTTATCGGCATAACTTTTCTACCTGTCTTGGGCAGCTTTCAAATTATGATTAATTTTTTTAACATTTGGTCTTCCATCTCCTTGAGCAACTCTTTCCCAACTACTGTCCTATCAGCTAGATTTTCCCATCTCACTAGAGTATTTCACTTTCTTCCATCAAGTGCTTCAAATGGGCTCATCTTCAATGATGCATGAGACCCATTGTTGTAAGCGAATTATACCAAGTGTAGATAGTCTTCCCATTTCGATGGTTTGTCCATCACATACATTCTCAACATGTCTTCATTCACTTTGTTCACCCTCTCTGTCTGTCCATCAGACTCAGGATGATAAGCTATACTAAAGTTAATATTCGTTTCGAATCCTTTGAACAATCCTTTCCAGAAATTCGAGGTGAATTTTGGGTCTCTGTCGGACACAATTGTTTTAGGAATTCCGCACAATCGTGCCACTTCCTTCATGAAAAATATCAACAACATCTGTTGCCTTGTGATTAGTTTTCAGTGGAATAAAATGGGAAGCTTTTGTAAGCTTGTCCACCACCACCATGATCGAATCATGCATCTTACCTGTTCTGGGCAATCCTGTAATAAAATCCATTGTCACCACTTCCCACTTCCATTCAGGAATGGGCAAAGGTTGCAGCAACACTGCTGGCTACCTATGCTCATATTTAACTTTCTGGCATTCCATGCATATAGTGATGTATTCAATGATATCTCTCTTCATACCTGGCCAAAAGTAATGGCTCTTGACCGCTACCACGGTTTTCTAATATCCAGGGTGCCCTACATAAGGAACATTATGCATCTCATGCAAAATCATATGTTTCAAGTCCTGGACATTTGGTACAAAAATTTTGTTCTTTTACAACAGTATTCCATCTATTCCCAAATTATAAATATCCATCTTCTGTGGCATCTTACCTTGTTGTAGCTTTGCTACCAATTCGTTGTACTGCAGGTCTGCATTTGCAACGTCTAGAATATTTCTTTTAATATCATTCTGATACATGCTAATGGTTGTAGCATGTAGTTCATGCACCCATCTCATGCAAAATCATATGTTTCAAGTCCTGGACATTTGGTACAAAAATTTTGTTCTTGTACAGTAGTATTCCATCTATTCCCAAATTATAAATATCCATCTTCTGTGGCATCTTACCTTGCTGTATCTTTGCTACCAATTCTCTGTATTGCAGGTCTACATTTGCAGCCTCCAGAATCTTTCTTTTAATATCATTCTGATACATGCTAATGGTTGTAGCATGTAGTTCATGCACCCTCCTTCTGAGTGCATCAGCCACTTTATTCTCTTTCCCCTTGATATGATTTATATCAAAGTCATATTCGCTTAGAAATTCTAACCATTTGCTTTGCCTAGCATTTAGATTTGGCTGATCAAATAAATATTTCAAACCATTGTGGTCTGTTCTTATCTCAAACCTTTTCCCCATGAGGTAGTGTCCCCATTTCCTCAAGGCATGCACTATGGCTTCCAACTCCAAATCATGAGTGGCATAGTTTCTTTCATGCTCCTTCAACTTCCTTGATTCATAACATATCACAAATCCATTTTGACTGAGGACTCCACCAAGTCCTTCTTTACATGCATCTCGGCATACAATGAAGTCTTCATTTGGGTTTGTAATCCTTAGTATTAGAGCGCTTGTCAATAGTTGTTTCAAGTGTTGGAAACTCTTTTCGCGATCCGGTGTCCACTGAAACTTCACACCCTTTCTTTGCAAGGAAGTGATTGGGTGTGCTATCTTTGAGAATCCTTTAATGAATCTTCTATAATAGCCTGCAAGACCCATGAATGATCTCACCTCTATCACATTCTTTGGTACTGACCATTCTCTAATGGCTTCTATCTTCTCAGGATCCACTGCTATCCCATCCTTTGAAATGATATGCCCCAAATAATGAATTTTCTTCTGATAAAATGAGTACTTGCTCAATTTGGCATACAATTGATGCTCCCTTAATACTTGCAACACCATCCTCAATTGATGTTCATGCTCTTCCTCTAACTTAGAATATATAAGAATGTCATCCAAAAAGACAATGACAAACTTGTCTAAATATTATCTGAAAACACCATTCATTAAGCACATGAAAACAACTGCTAGATTCGACAACCCAAATGGAACCACTGTGAACTCATAATGACCATACCTTGTCCTGAAGGCGGTCTTGCTGATATCTTCCTCTTTAATCCTTACCTGATGGTATCCTGATCTGAGATCTATCTTTGAAAATATCTTTGCATCCTTCAACTGATCAAAGATATCATCAATCCTTGGCAGAGGATACTTGTTATTTACAGTCACTTTATTCAACTATTTGAAATCAATGCATAATCTTAATGTTCCATATTTCTTTTTCACAAAAAATACTGGGGAACCCCAAGGTGACACACTTGGGCGTATATACCCCTTCTTCAGAAGTTCTTCAATCTGCATTTGTAACTCCTTCAATTCTGGTGTACTCATTCTGTAAGGAGTCTTTGAAACTAGAGCTTCTCCAGGCATTAGATTTATAGAGAAATCAATGTCTCTCTTTGGGGGTAGTCCTGGTACCTCCTTGAATACATCTTCAAACTCTTTCAGGACTGCATAATCTTCCAAATTTGGCACCTTATCTTTAGGTATATCTTCAATATGAGATGCAAATATTTGGCACCCTTTTCTGTAACATTTCTTCAGCTACAATGCTGAAATTTCTCTAATGGTTGCTGCCTTGGGAATTCCCTGCACTTTCCCTTGGCTCCCTTCCTCATCCAAGCAAGTAAATTCTTTGTTATGATAGTCTAAAAGAGCATGATGTTGGTCCAACCAATCCATCCCAATTAGACAGTCATAGGGACCTAAAGGCATGATGTTTAAATCTGTCGTGGTGTTCAGCCCATTCATGTCCATAAGACATGACTTAACCATCTCATTAACTTTTCTTTTGGCTCCGGTAGCCAGCTGCACCAACCAAGATTTTCCATGTTTTCTTCTTGGCAATTGCAAACTTTCCACCATCTTAGGATCTATATAACTATGGCTAGCTCCTGAATCAATTAAAATAGCAATGGTTTGGTTGTTGATCATACCTTCCACTTCAATCATGTGGGACTGATACTCTGCTTGCTTGTTGTCCAGGGCTGCATAGATCCTTGGCACATTTCTACCCATGTCCTCCACTATTTTAGCTTGTTGTACATTGTGAACAGTCCTTCCTTTTTCACCTTTGTGAGGACAATCTCTGAACCTATGATGTCCTTTACAACCCCAACATTGAATAGGTGGTTGTCTTGGCCTTTGAGTCCCTATTTCAATCGCTCTGGGTTCTTTAGGCATTTGTTGCCACTGTGGATTATTTCTGAAGAAGGGTGGCTTAAATCCCTTCCTCCTCTGATCCATATTTAATTTATTTTTGTCTTCCCGAGTCTTTTGGAAAGTTTGTCTTGCTTTCTGTTGATCATATAGGAATTTAGCTCACCTTATGGTCTCTTCCAAAGTCTTGGGATCATCATACTATATTTTTTCACTGATGATGGTTGGAAATCCACTCAAATACCTTTGAATTTTGACTATCTCATCCTTGATGAAAGAGACATACTTCAACAGTTCTAGAAACCTTCTCTCATATTCATCTATGGTCATACTTCCAAGCTTGAGTTCAAAGAACTCTTTCATTTTCTTGTCATAATACCTCTTAGTCAAGTATTTCTTCTCAAAATACTTTTTTAATTCCCTCCAAGTAACACTTTTCTCTTTAATGTGTTGCACCTGCACAAGCTGATCCCACCACATGGATGCCTTTCCCTTGAGTTGATAGATGGCAATTCTACCCTCTGCATGAGAAGAATAATTATGCAATTGAAAATACTTTCTCATGCCCAACAACCATGTTTCTAAATCTTCATCCTTCTTGTGCTCACCATCAAATGTAGGATGTTTGATTTTGTTCATTTGTCCTCATAGCTCATCCACCCCAGACCTCTTATGCCTTCTGACAGGGGATGGACTTGAGTTGCTTCCTGCTCTCTTATTGGAATTCCTCGGGGAGTTGTGGTGATGTCTGCTAACACTTCTTGCTATTCTTTTCTCATTCGAAGGCTTGTGACTTCCAGATTTGCTTGAACCACTCTCCTTATCCAATTTCTTTTCTATTATATTCAAACCCTTCAATAAATTCATGTTGAAGTCGTCCTTCTGCTCCTTGGCTTTCATAAGCCTCTCATTATCCACTTTATGTCTTTGGACATCCCTTTGCAAATTTTTAATGGTCTCTGCCATATTCATGTTTTCATTCCTTTCATCTCCATGTCCATTGGAGTTTGTTCCTTCAATGCCCAAATGGACATCCATCCCTCTGCTCTCATCTTGTTGACTCTAATTCCCCTGTGCCTCTTCCATTCCTATGGACTCTGCACTGATATTGATCTGATCTAGTGTTTTTATTTCTGCAAAATGTGCAGCCATTAAAACTTATCAGGCTAACTAAATCAACAATTCAAGTAAAATATGAACCGTTTTGGTTCAATATATTCATCAGAATTATTTCTTCTGATTTCCTAGTGTTATCACCATGACAATTTTAAGATAAGACCCAATTCTTAAGAATTTCGCAAGAACTGCGTGATGCCTCCAAATATACATCAGGGCGAGAGGCGGTTTTCCAAAACCACTTTCGCCAAAGTCCCAATGTCACATGTTTCAATATGCCAAAACCACCACTTGTGGGATGAGCGATGGCTAGTCAGATCATCCCATTTCACTCATTCGGTACTTCATAGTTGTATGATATCAGGTGAATGCCGCCATGAAATGAACTCAAAAGATAATCATTTGAAATGGATTATCCGAGCATGAGAACCCAACGTACTTGTATGTAAGTCTATCCATGATTCATGATTGGGACTCTATATCTACCAATTATCAGGTATGAAGGCATCATCTTATCCATAAATGGAGTAATCTCCAAATTTGCTCGACCTTCTTATCTCTGTGAAAGCATTATTTTTTCCACAAAATTGAGGTACATGGAAAAAGCTACATCGAGTGAGACTGGTTATTCAGGCAACATGGAAGATTTTCTTGCGAGTAAGAAGGAAAAGGTAATTGTGATATCTTAGCAACTAAATTTCACACATAACCTGCCACAGACTCGAGATTGGAATTCATTTTAAATCCCATTATGAAGGATCTAGTCATCAACAAGAGAGTTGTTAAGAAGAAACGAAGCAAGCGACAGAAGAAATAAACCATAGCTGAAACGACTGAAAGTGTTAAAGAGGATCATCTGGTCTGGTTAGATACTTTAAAGGAGGATATCACTAAGCTTAAATGAGTCCTAGAATAAAATTAAGTACATCTCAACAATTTTTGGACAAATGGTAGAAGAGGTAAGGGACTCCATAGATGATAGACCTATTCTTAAACGGTTCCTTGAAAATAGGACAACTGTTATTTTGAATCATTCCCTTTTTGTAAATTTTGGATTAAAATGAATGTATAAATGCAGAAGCAGATTTTGGACTATTTATGTCAAGATTCTAACTGGTGGTGATAAGAATCTTGTTTTCTTTCACAGTATGTGTTTCTTGTAAGCTTATATTTCACTTTCATTTGTTTGAATCAGAGGAATATAAAACCCAGAATTCATCTCTGAGATGCTCTCTGCTTAGCAATTCAGACTATATTTATTTCTTCTCAAACCAACTCTGAATTCATTTTAAATAATTCTCTGGTGCGGTTGTGTGTTTCTTTTTTTTCTCTAATACCATGCAAATTTTTCTATTAAACTCAGACTCATAGCCTTCCAAACGACTTCGCGCGCACAAAAATTCAACCTCTACACCCATATTTATCGTGCACGGCAACACCACAAGGTAAATCGTGCTTCCGTGCACCTATATCCACTATGCACTTCTTCTCCGATGTGCCAATAACTTGCGCGTACTACTTTTGTGTTGCGCGCCAATAACTTGCGCGCACTACTTTTGCGTTGCGCGCCAATATCCACTGTGCACAGTTTTGGTTCTTGCACTGATACTTGTTGCACACAGTTTTTTTATCGTGCACCGATATTCCACATGCATTTCTCTCTATGCATTGCACCATGCCAAAGTCCAATATGCCCCCACCATGCATAATAATTTGCATGCACCATGGACTACACTATCACGGGACAACTTATACTCATACAGTGTGTGCACCAACTGAACTCCTCTATGTTTTGCAATACTGCGCACACCACATGCACCATTACTATGTGTATGCACATCGTGCAATACTAAATTTAGCACGCATATCCGCACACAATATTCTTTCTCGCGGTGCCAAAATTTACCTCGTGCACCTGCATGCCAACATTTTCCCTGGACGCTTTGTGACTTGAAATTTTGGCCACTTTGAAATTAATCTCTTGTGAATATTCACTTCAACTAAACCTTTCTGGCCCATCCAGGCTTAGTGTTGGAACTGAATCTATGATACCATATTGTAACGTCCCCGACCATCCATGCCAGGCCACGCTACACCAGAGAACTCTTACTGTTCTCTCACTGCAGAACATACTGTAACATTATTCAACTGAGCTATGCCACATAAATTTTCTCTTCAAATACATACATATACACACATGCATATATGCATATCGAACTGCATGCAATTAAAAAATATATACATGCAGAACTCTTGCAGAAGCTTTATAAATATAACATAACAGACAAATACTTTATGTAAATGCATGAATTCATACTGAAATAGCAGTAAACACAGACATGTAGCATACACATTAAATACCCATAAACATACAGACAGATATATTCACACATATGATAAACCCATAAAATAAGCATGTAAATAACAATGCAGCATGTAAATTTATCACACAATTGGTACTTATCTTGGTGAGAATGTCACCAACTGTGTGCAGATCGTCCACGAACCTCCCAACCTTAGACTACACTATTCATCACTCTCAACAGTGAGTCACCCCCGAGCTAGGACTAAACTCCTTCGGGTAAGGGATTCCTAACCAGGCTAAAGGCTCATAGACAATAGGAAAGACTCTATCTCAAGTGCTTACTCAACTAATAGCCAACAGCCTCTCATTCCCCACATGCCTGTCCCACCTAAGGAAGTGTGCCCCTTCTTTGCTCAACAGTCCTTCGCCTGCCCCACTTCCCTTTCAGGGCTTCAGCAATAGGCCGGACAGGAAGTCTCAGAGAACTGTAGCTACAGTTTAGCACCTTTAGGAAATCAATCCCCAACAATTCTCTCACTCAGAGAATTGCTCACGGGCCTGACAACCCACCTCTTCAATATCCCACGGGCCTAACAACCCACTTCTTCAATCCTGTTCCCAAGGTAACTAGGTACACCAACAGAAAATGGCTATGGAAACTGGTTCAGGTACAGTGGTAGGAAAATACGAGGATAGCTCAATGACTGTGTGAATGCTCCTCGAATAATGGCTCAATGATGGAAGGAATGATGGTAAAGATCCTGGGAAAGATGATGGTCCGAATGATGGGAGAGTTGATGGTAACAATGATGGATGACTCTGAAAATGAACTAAGTCCTGACAATATGCATGCATGTCCGCAACTTGACACTTGTCATGTTGGAAGCTACTTTGGTCCACTTGTCCCCAACATTAGAACTTAGGATAAAATAATTATCCATACTTTATGTTTTAAGAAATATTAATATAATATTCCTTTTTGGCTTAAGCTCTCTATATTATCCCTTTCCTTAACTTTTGGCCCTCCCTTTCCCTAACTGGTGGAGTTTAGTCCCCCATCTCTTTTATCGTGGTCGGTTTGCACACAACGATGTATTTTATATTAATCATGAGACATATACAAAACAGGCGCACTGGCCTTTAACATCTAGGCGCTCTGGCCTAATTCCAAAACATAAGCATCCCAACTTATAATAACTGGCTCACCAGCCTATAACACATATCAAATACACAAAGGCTCGCTGACCTCAATATTGCATGCACTTTAGTTACTGTGCTCGATATTTGTTGTCCTCAATATTGCGCACACTTTAGTTACTACGCACGGTATCCAGGAATGTGCACACTACATCATTTTACTACGCAGTACATGCACGTCGTATGCCATGAAAGGTGCATTACAAAATGATGTCTAAATAGCTCACCAGCTTAAGTACACTTGCATTACATTTATAATTGGGTTCGACTGAGGGATATTACAGGCCCTATCTGCAGTTGAGGTCGCATACAATATGTTTAAGCAAAACTCAGCCAACTCTGATCCAGATCCCCCTCAAGAGTTAGATCATTTTATATAGACTATTTGAGCTCAAGAGTCTCTTACTTATCACGATCCTTTGGACTTGATCTTTTCCTATGACGAGGCGATTTTAGAGGAAATGACAGCTCCGGATATACCTTGGGATGGTCTTCATCATAGATCATACTTTTTTCTCGAGATCAGGAAAGTGGAAGCAGTAGAGTTTACCATGACCATGAATGGAGATGTATCTCTTCATGTTAACATGAAGGTGGGGGGGTGATTAATATAGAAAATATTATATAATATTTTCTCTATTAGTGCCCACCCCCCCACCCTTTGGAAATGCACAAAATATGTGTTGAGGGAAACATGGAGAGTATAGTTGAGACGATTCCAATTGAAATATCCAAATTCCTTGGCGTCGTTGAAAACGTCTTCATCGGAGCGAATTGTTCCCCTAAGGAGATTCAAGTGTACACTGAGTTATTCAAAGAATTTCATGACATTTTTTCCTATTCTTATGAGGAAATTCCAGTAATTGACCCTCATATAGTTGAATACGATATTAGGACTTATCCCAATGCTAATCCTGTCCGGTAGAAGCTTCGCCTGATCAAACCTCGCAAGGCAGCAGTTATCAAAGATGAGGTAGAGAAATTGATTAAGGTTGGTTTCATATACCCAGTGCAATTGACGGAATGGGTGTCAAACCTTGTTCCTGTCAGTAAAAAACAAGGTACGATTTGTGTGTGCATGGATTTTCACAATATGAACAAATCATGCCCGAAAGATAACTTTCCTACCCCATTCATTGATCAGATTATCAATGAATGTGCGGGCTGTGAATTTTCTTTTTTATGGATGGTTTCTCAGGGTGCAATCAGATTCATATCAAGCCCGAGGATCAACATAAGACTTCTTTAATATGTCCTTGGGGTGCGTTTGCATATAGGAAAATTCCTTTTAGGCTCAAAAATGTTGGAGCTACTATCCAACGGGCCATGTCGTTCACCTTCCATGACCTAAAACATATAGTCGAGGCATATATTGATGATCTTGCATCATGTTCTTGTAAGAGATCTCATCATACCACCCACCTTTGACTTATTTTTGAGAGGTTTTGCTGCTACCAAATTCTCCTAAATCCAAACAATTGTAGTTTTTGTGTTACATCAGGATGCTTATTATGTTTTATCATGTCCACTAAATGGATCATGGTATATCCTCTTAAGGTTGAGGCAAGAGTTAAGTTTCCTCCCCTGTGCACAATTCCTTAGCTTCAAAGTCTTCAAGGGAAAGCTGAATTTCTACGTTAATTTATTGCTAACTATGCCGAAATAACTAAAGGGTTTATGCATATTTTGAGAAAAGGGGTCCCATTATTTTGGGATGAAGCAGCTCATGCCCTCTTTTGAAGCATTGAAAAGTTCCCTGACGTCTTCCCCTCTGCTCAACCCTCCTGATTATGGAAAATATTTCTTGTTATACTTGGCTGCAGCAGAATCCACCATCAGTATGGTGTTGGTTCAGGAGGATGACGTGCTCTAGGAACACATTATTTGCTACCTCAGTCGAGGCTTAGTAGGACCAAAAATCAACTATACTTGCATTGAGAAACTAGCTTTGCCAGCTATCCATGTTTTCCAAATATTTAGTCATTATATTCTACTCTATAATACC
>JASDQU010033721.1:0-21981 GCA_032191745.1 Picea mariana | reverse complement strand
TAGCAATCTCAACAGCATAACAATACAAAGAATTCCTTGAAGAAATGGTGGTCATTCATGGCTTTTTATAACCAAACATTGGGTTATTATGCAACCTCTTTTGAATGTGAAGAGGGGCTCTTTAGGGCACAATTAGGTCTTTGACCAGCCCCCCCACGTGGATTGAGCTCTGATTTGGTGTCAAATCGACTTGGGAGCCGATCCATTAGTGGTTGGGAGGCCGACCAGTTCCATAAATGCGCTGTTTGGCAGGCGCGCGGGTTTTTCACCCCACAGCCGCGCATATGCGCTCCCTATACGAAGATGTTACGCGCGCGCACGCATGCTTAGTGGGTGCAAAGCGCCTTGTAATTTTTGGCCATTTTGTATAGTTTTGACCCTTTTGCTGTGCTGTGGAATTAACCTTGTGCCATGAATGACTGTTTTTATGTGTTGACGATGCGGAGTTCTTGTCGCCCTGTGCAGACGAAATTTCAGTGATAACACATTTGCACTCCTTAAGGTTGTCCCCCATGTCAAGGATTGGTGGGAGACTTTCTGTGAGAAAAAGTCCACTAAGGAATCTGCAATATTTTCGAACCCACCCACTTGGGATTATTTCAAGGATGCTATTAAGGAACAATATTACCATGTTGGAAGCTATGATGACTAGTATACGAAATGGACCACACTGCAATAGGAAAAGGGACCAGGCAGTACTAGAGTTCAAAAATATTTTCCATACCTTGTGCTCCAATATGGGTATCAAAGAATATGAATGACATTTGGTGTTCAAGTACCGTGGTTTTCTGCATAGATACATCCAAACAAAGTTGGAGTTTTTGGACATCTCATCACCAGGTGTGACTTATCAATATGCTATCGAAATCGAGAAGAAATTTAAATCGAAGAAGCAGGAGTTTGGATCTGCAAATTCCTCATAGAAAAAGCAGGGAAAAGGTGACCCCAACCCACAAAATAAAGGACAAAGAAAGAATGGACCCCCTTATGAAAAAAATTCCAAGTTGCCAACAAAGAAGGGTAATGAGAAGACGAAGAAAGACATTGGGAAGTGGTGTGAATTCCATAAAATCCCTTGGCAGAAAACTGATGAATGTCGCTTGAAGAAGTCGTTGGTGGCTGAGCTCAAATCCTCAGAGTCAAAGGCATGTTTTGACTTTGAATCAGATCTAGACAAGGGGAAGAAGATCATTCATGCAGAACCTAGTGCCAATGTCGCTACCACCAAGGTCCAACCAAGTGAACTAGAATAACTCGAGGAAGGTGAATTCCTTTTTCACTCACAAATGTGGGTGGAGGGTGCTCCGCTACATTTCATTATCGATAGCGGAAGCCAAAAGAACCTGATCTCAGTAGAGATTGTCAAGCGGTTGACCTTGCCGATGACACCACACCTACATCCCAACACCATCGTGTGGCTCCTCCAAGGAAGAGATCTCTGCGTCAGCCAACAATGTCATCTTCCCTACAACATCAAGTCGTTCAAGGATGAGGTATTGTGTGATATTATCCCCCTTGAAGTTTGTGATGTTATTTTAGGCCAACCATACTTATGGAAATAAAATGTTGTATATGAGTCTATACCTCACAATGTTATTATTACTTTGGGTAGACAATTGTATAGGATACCAGAGGTATCTTTGCCTACTGCCATTTCTTTGATCTCTGCTAAGCAATGTAGGACAATCATTTTTGAGACCGAGAAATTTTTCTTCTTCATTATTTGCTCTTAAAGTGAAAAGAAGGTCACAAACACATCCATGGCCTCTACACAGGGTCTCTCCATGCAACAAAAGTAGGTGGACAAGATCATGGAAGAATACAAATACATCTTCTCCTCAACCACATGGGTATAATTGCACTCTCAGGTCAAGCATTCATCATCGCTCTCTGATGGAAAATGAGGAAATTAAGCGATAGATCCAATAACTACTTCAAAATGGGAACATCCAACCCAATTCTCACCATGTAGGAGCACAATTTTACTCGTGCATAAGAAATATGGGACCTTGTGGATGTTTCAAAAAACATACATCGATGGATCGAAAAAGGTACGTCAGAAGATAGATAAATGTACGTCGACCAATCGACAAAAATACGCTTGTATATCGAGAAGTGTACGTTGAATGATAGAAAAACGTATGTTGGGATATCAAAAAATGTACGTCGAATGATCGACCAATGTCTGTTGATCATCAGATGAAATTTTGTGGCTCTTTACAAGCACTTTGTGTCGATATTCAACATAAGTTTTCATCAATAAGGTCGTCATAATAGAAATGATCGTCTATTCGTCAATAGTCCGACACCTGTGTAACGACTATAACATGTTGATGCACTAGTTGGAATCTCAATGAGTTTACAATGCAAATGCCTTGATAAATTGTCGAAAAATGGGCCCAAAGTATTAGTGTCACACTTAAAGACAAAGTTAATTATATTGTACCCCATATGTTGCTGGTTGGAAGTCCTCCACCATCTTTCCATAGATTTTATTTAGGGCCTATTTCAGTTCTTCATAAGTTGACTCATGCCCATAGTCCTCCCACTTCATTTCCATTAAAGAGAACCATAAGTTACGTTGCCATAAATTACATATATTATTTTTACCTTCATTTAAAAAAAAGAGAAAATGAAGAACTTCATTTAACAAGATAAAAATTACCTCTAGTTGTAGCATATAACTGAATCCATTGTAGATTCAAGGGTTCTCCATCTATAATGATTCAATCCTCATGAATAAAATAAAACATGTGATGGGCAATTATTGATCACCTTTGTTTTTTTTCATTAATGTCTACAACTACTTGTCTTCCCCCTTTTACTTTTCCTTATATTTTCTCCTATGATTGTCATCATTACCTCCAAATTTAGATCCCCTTGAAATTTTATTAATAATCATGTAAGTACATAATTAGAGATTCACTAAAAAATAACTAGAACATAAATGAAATAAACAAAATAGAATGTAGACAAATAATGCAAGCCATACTACAAATATGTATTCAAGGTAGAATTTTTTCTAACATTATTGTATTGAAAACTTGAATCTTCCATATGCAAAAGTACAACCTTCAGTATTACATAAATATCAAGAAAATGAGGGGAGAGAAGGGAAGAGGGAAAAGGGGGAAGGTAATAGTAGATAAAAGTGAAGAGAGGAAAGAGAATACAAGAGAAAAAGGAGGAAGAGGAAGAGGAAAATGAAGAAGGAAGGAGGGTAAAAAGAGGAAGAGGAAGAAGGAGTGAAAGAATAAGAGGAAGATGGGGAGAATTAGAAGAAGGGGAATAGGGGGAAGAGGAGGAGATCAAAGAATAAAGAGAGGAGGAATAGGAGGAAGAGTTTCTCACAATTGATCATTGACAAATGACCCTTCATTCTCTTTAAATAGAGATCATGGACCGATCGGGTGTTTAGCCATGGATCAATGTAGTTGCTAAGATCGAGGAGAATATGAGATGTCGAATCACATTATGTCAGAAACATATCATGACCATCGAATTAAAAATGAATTAATGCATACTAAAGAAACACACTAAGACACAAATTCTTGAAATCCTAACATAGATCAAAGTTTGGAAAACTTCACTTCTTTAAGAGACTTTGTGAAAATGTCTGCAACTTGATCTTCTGTAGGGAAAAAGAGAACTTCAATAACTCGATCATGAATGATATTTATAAAGAAGTGCATGTGTAAATAGATGTGTTTTCTATGCTGATGTTGAACTGGAACTTTGGCAATCTTGATGGCACTTTGATTGTTGCACCAGAGGGTGGTTGGATGTTGTTGCTTGAATCCAAACTCTTAAAGGATTTGTTGAAGTCACAAGGCTTCTTGACTTGTATTAGTCTCTTCTTAGTACTCTTCTTTTGTCGAAGATAGATCAATAACATATTTTTTCTTATAGGCCCAAGTGATAGATCCAAAACCAAGTCTGAAAACATAACCTGTAGTAGAATTTCGATCATCAAGGTTGTTGGTCCAATTTGAACTAGTGAAACCAACCAACAAAGGAGTCCCCCATGAATCACACTATATCCCAAACTGAAATGTACCTCAAACATACCGAAGTATCCTTTTAGATCCTTTTCAATGGATTTCACGGGGTGTTTACACATTGGGCAACAAGACTAACAACAAAGGAAATATCAGGATGAATATCAGTCAAATATAAGAGGCTACCAACTAAATGAGGTACAAGGTTGTATCAAGTTCGGGAAAAGTACAAGTGGCAGGAAGTGTGAATCTAGAATAGAAGGGAGAAGGGGATTATTTTGAATCATCCATGTTAAAGTGACAAAGAAGGTCACAAACATACTTAGACTAGGAAATGCAAATTTATTCCTTGGTTTGAAAAACTTGGAGGCCACGGAAATAATCCAAATGGCCTAAGTTTTTCATTTCAAATTTCTTTTTAGGGTTGGATTCACATGGGTTAAAATTTTAGGGTGATTACTAGTGAGGATAAGGTCATCAACATAAGAAAAAGTATTATGAGATGGATTCCTACTTTATTAGTATATTCATTTGGTTCAGAATGACATCTAGAACATTTGGTGTCAAGAAGAAAGCTGTCCATTTTGGCATACCAAGATTGAGGATATTGCTTAAGACCATAAATATATTTCTTAAGGTGACAAACATGAATGGAGTCATTCTTTACATATCCAAGAGGTTGTTCCATGTAGATTTATGGTTGCAAATTTCCATACAAGAAGGAATATTTAACGTCCATATGATGGATCTGTCATTTATGTGAGGCAACAATGAATAGAACAAGGAAAATGGAATTCATTTTGGCTATAGGGGAAAAGGTTTCATTTTAGTCAATGCATTCAACTTCAGAGAACCCTTTGGAAACTAATCAACCTTTGTGTCTTTCAACACTTCCATATGATGCATACTTAGTTCTGTACACACATTTACATATGAAAAGTTTTCTTCATTTTAGAAGAGGTATAAGATCCCAAGTATTGTTTTCCATTAAAAAGTGATACTCTTCATTCATTGTTGTGTCCCAATCTGGATCACCTGTAGATTCTGCAATTTTTTTTGGATCACGAGACTCTGAAACTTGAGCCAAAAGAGATGAGGCTCACTAGAACTATGAACATGTCCAATACTATTCTAAAGGATCATCAACAAGATCACCAGCTGCTTCTCGTGTTGAATGAACCCATCTTGGAAGCAATAGTGCTGGTGTAGGTTCATTTTCAATGGACTCATTTGGAGGAAGGTGAGTAGGCAGAGGTGAATTTTCGTCCTCACTGTCATCATATGTAGAAGAAGAAACATTAATAGGAACATAAGATGGTAGCAATTCCAAATATGGCTCACAGGTCGAAGATGGCATAAACATCGAATCGAGTTCACATGCCAAGATATTTTCATTAAATTTAACATATCTTCTAATAAAAATTTCATTGGAATGAAGTTGAAGTAGTCTGTAGCTTTGACATATTTAGAATATCCAAAAAAAATAAACTTCTCACTTTTAGGCCGCAATGCTTTCCTTTTCTCATCAAGAATGTGAGCCCTTTATACACTACCAAATACATAGAAGTGACTTACATATAGCTTAATTTTATTCCATGTTTCTTCCGATGTTATATTTTTTAAAACCTTTGTGGGAGTGCAATTTACTATGTAATTTTCAAAATTGATGGCTTCCGCCGAATAATGAAGACTTAATCCCTTAGATTGGATCATACAATTAGCCATTTCTTTTAATGTGCGATTATTTATCTTAGAAACACCATTTTGCTGTGGTGTATATGGGACAATATCTTGCATTTGAATGCCCTGTTTAGTGCAATAAATTGTAAATTTGTTGTTCACATATTCCCCTCCATTACCTGTTCTTAACCTTTGAAGTTTATTTTCATATTGTTTTTATCCAAGGGACTTGTAGGCCAATTTTTTTTCAAAAAATTCATCTTAAGTTTTAAGAAGTAAACCCAAGTGCATCTAGATAAGTCATCAATGAATGTTAATACATAATTTCACCCAAATAAATAAGGAGAAGAAACTGGTCCACACAAATCACTATGAAAAAGTTGTAAAGGTGATAAGAGGCACATTTGTCAAAAATGTCTTGATGATGTTCTCCGAGAACACAACCGACAAAAACACCATCTCTGCAAGAAATGAGAGGAAGTCTAGTCACCATACGTTGATTACATAGTTTTTGAAATGAGTGATAGTTTAGATGACCAAACCCATCATGCCAAAGTTTTCTCAAGTTATTTATATGAGAATATAAAACTGATGGAAAAGATGATGACCCAAAGTTGTCAAACTTGTACAACTTGGTAATATCATCAACAATTCTAGTTGTGAGGACATGCTTAGGATTTTTTAAATCCTTAATTACAACTTGGTGAGCTGAAAATCTACGGTTTTACCTTCACCTGAATGAGTAATATGAAATACTTAAAGAAGGTTGTAGGAAAGAATTGGAACACATAATACATCATTTAAATGACCATTATCTACTTGAACTGTTCCAAACCCTACAACACTGAGAGATCTAGCATCACCAACAAACATTTTTTGGTGTTACATTCATTTATAGAAGAAAATATGGCTTTATCCTTAGTCATATAATAAGATGCTCCAGAATCAATAAGCCACTCATCAAAAGAAGAAGTAGAAGTTGCATTGAAGGAGAAACTAGAAGAAAAAAATGCATGTCCATGAGAAGAAGAAGAAGAAGAAAAATCAATAATGATGTTGTTCTTCTTAATTGTTGCTTGTAAGGCTTCCATATTTTTAAAACATTTAGACTCAACATGACCATATTTCCCACAAAAGTTGCAATGTTTGTTAGTCTTCTTACTTTTGTATTTTTCTCCTTTGTCACCATTAGGAGTAGAAGCTAGCTGGCAGGGTTTGGAACCCTTGTTTTGCTTGTTGTTGTGGAAAATATGTTGTTTATTGGGATTCTTGGATTTATCTTTATTTTAGGCCACTAATGATTTGTTGGATGCATAGAAAGTATTGGTTTTTGGGTATGTGTCATATTCTTTTCACAACCAAATGTAGTTTCTGCATTGCATCCGGTGCGCGGGGGGTCACAGGGGGAGGGGCCCCCAATTTTTTTTTTGGCGATTTTTTTGTTTGTTTTTAGTAGTTTTTTGGCACATGGTTTTCACCGATGGTTTTCTAATTCTGGTTAAGGAATTAGGGTTTTTAACTAATCTAGGTCAATGGATTAGGGGTTTTGGATGCCATGAGATATTATATATATTATATTGTAAATAATGAATATGTATGATGAATGAAGAATTAGAGGTGCATCTCTAAACATGTTTTTGGTTTTCCTAGTTTAGGTTTTGGGCACAAGGGTAGACCCAGGGTTCAATGCTACAACAAAGCACTAAAAAAACCCTAACTACTGGCCCTTTCGGAAACACCTACGAAGCAAATGAAGTCTCACCTGAGGTAGAGGCAGGGGTGGTTGCAGGACTCAGATGTATGCAACCTTAGCTGGGACACAAATCTATAATTCTAACACTTAATAGAACACTCAACTGTTAACATTCAACAATATTTAGTCTTAGTTACAACGCAGCTAAACTCTAATTACATAGAATTACAATATTCGACCAGATCTAGCATCTAGCAACACTTAGCACGAAGAAACATATCAGATCTAGTAGATTCAAGAACTAAGCATATGTATATAAGTCAGATATAACATCCATCCATAATATTAAGCACTAAGCATAAAAAAATCTATCTATCATTCATCTATATTAAAGCACTAAGAAAGTAAACACATAAACACATCAATGCATCGCACAAAGCATAGAAAAACAACATGTATGTAGCTCAACCCCACCCTGGGGCTATGTCCATGAACTCTTCTCTTCTTTATTATCTTCTTTAATAAATTACATGCACCGAGCCTCAAAAACCCTACTCCGCAAAGGACAGGAGATCTGCGTAGCCCGCTAGATCCTCCTTCCCCGAGTATATCTAAGCACACAACCTTCTATAATATCTTACAATTACTTGCACTTAGCTCTGCAAGTCTCACATAGTATGCACAAAGCACTTACAACTTCTTGATCACATAGTCCCAGCTCTAGCACTTAGCCATTCATATCTCTATCTCCTTACTACATCGCCTAACATCTATTTATACATACAAAATAGGCCTAAGCATGGGTAAACCCATGGTTCGACATTCCCATACCCGTTACATAATCCCAAATCCCAAAAAGGGACCTAAAAGGGGTCAAGATCTCGTGATCTTCGCTTCGCCTTGCGCTCCGCCTTCGATAGCCTGTCAAAGTCCCAAAATCGGTCAAACATGACCAAGAATCCTCAAAACTTGGTCAAGGGCCAACATGCCCTAAGCACTCACCTGTGACTCATCCCGAGTCACTCTGATATGACTAGTTCTACTTCAAAAGCCTCGAGCTTGGCTCAAGATGCTTCGACTTGTTGCTATTCCATGACCTCTTGTTCAACGAACTCTTGTATGACTGCTTTGTTGACAGGTCCCTCTAAGCGTTGTTCAACTGTAGTGACAACTTGCTCCAGTTCCATTCCTCGACCTTCGATCTCTGTGAACAGTGGGTAAGCCTTATCTTATACAGGTTGCAGTCTCTAAGTTACTTACATATCTATGCTCTGAATAGTGTGGACTTGCTGTTGGGCAGTGAGGTGCTCCTGGGATCACTTCATTATTTCCACAAATGATAGGGGCTTCAACTGTGCCTGTATCATTTCGGCTTGATACTTCACCTCTTGGAGCTACGACTCCAGTTCCTTCAGTTCTGGATTCTCAGTGAGTTTCTCATAGGTTTGGGCACTACGATCAGTGAGTTTCTTACATTCCATGGCAAGGGCCTTTATTCTCTCAACTGCGCTTCAAGCAGTTGCGTCTCTCTAGTCCCTCACATCCTGCGGGGTGCTAGGAACTGTGCGGAGCTCTAAGTCTGCTATTCATTGTTGTAGCTAATGGATAGCTTCCGCAAGTTTCTCTACTTGGTGCATGACTTGGTCTTCTTCTTGTGGCTCTAAGCCCATCACAGAGCGAAGTGCTCTATTGATTGCTTCCTTTACGTCGAGTTTCTCTGCGAGCAACTATTCTTTTTCTTGTTGCATATGGTATTTCTCTTCTTCAAACATTGTCTGGAGAGAAACCTTCTCCTTCTTTGCAACTCTGCATTGTTCTACGAGTATGACTTGCACTTGCTTCAAGGCCTAGGTGGATTGTTCTATTTCTTCTTGAGTACGACAAAGGCGAGCTTCGACCATATCAGCTAGTCGGTGGAGTTGGGCTGGCTCATCTCCCAACTCTAGTTCTCCTGATGGTAAGGGCACAGTGGAAATTGTGTGGCTGGACTGAAGGGCTTGCTGTACCCCTTGGAGTTCAACCTCAATTCTATCGTACATTTCATCCTGCTTGGCTTCTTGATTTTCCATGATTTCTAGCGAAGCATCGTTGAGAGCTGCGATGATGAAGTCAAAATCATCGACAGTAAGCACAGTATTCATATTGGTCACGGTGGCTTTTGATTTCTTCTGGGAAGAAGGTTTTGGGGGAGAAATATTCCTCTTCTTCAGGGGATCAACCTCATCTCTAGGTGGTGTTACTTCGCCTATCTTCTGTTCATATCCTTTTCCATTTAGTTCTTCTACTTCGTCATCACCCCCTCGGTCAGGTGATACTGAAGCAATATTTCTTGAGGCACTGCTTAAATCTTGGATCTCTTCGGTCTTATTCATTCTGCTGGGCCTAGGTGTATCATGTTCTTTATGCGTGGTCTCTAGGCTATTAGGGTCAGACATCTCTCTAGGGTTTGCGGGAAGAAGGAGGTATGTGGACCAGTCCTTGGTGATCTCCTCAAGGTCTTCTTCCATGAGCTTGTAGTACGACTGAAGCTGCTCCTTATGTTCATTGACTCACATTGTTATGTAGATGAAGTGCCAATCTGCGCAAAACTTTACCAGGGGTTGGAACCTCTGTAGGGTTTTCTGGGTCATGCGAGGTTCAACTTCGATGGCTCTCTTTTGATGCAGGTAATAGGTTTGAAAAAAAATGTTCGACTACCACTATTTGTTCATATCACTTGAGTACTAAAGGGTAGTGAACTTCATGAAAAGAGGCTCAAATGGTTCAATATTCAGGAAGGTCGCACCTTCCAGTATCTCCTAGGAAATAAAGGTGATGAGGATCATGAGCTAGCTAAAGTGGAACTCGTAGCCTTGATCTTGTGCTTCACAACAGTCTAGTTCTAGTTGATTAACTAGGTACTTCACCCAGTTCATATGCAGGCCTTCTACGCACTTCCCTACGAGGTCAACGACAAATCCCATGACCTCCGTAGGTCTATTCTTCCTTACTGAATTTCCGGTTATTAGTTGGCAGGCTAGGCTCACTACGCCATTCTGGATGGAGGCTACCTTGTAGCCTCGCGTTCCCTTTTCAACATTGCCATATGTATCCTTTATCTTCTATGCTAGCACGCGACCTGTGGCTTTTCCTAGATATAACTCCTGTGGGTCAGGTCCTTGCATACTTAATCCTGTGATCCTATGGATCAATGTCAGATCGACTATAATACAGAGGTATAGCCATAAGTAGCTGCCATGGTAACATGAAAGCAATAGATTGACACAAGCATTGACTTCCTAGTTCCTTCCGAAGTGTGGGATTTTCATTACATTTAGCAGAGTGGACTACGCGAGGTTCATCATCCATGGTTGGGGGATTATCTTTGAGTTCTTCCCCTTCGTCCTGGTAAATTATTTGTACAGGATGAGCATGCTGTAGTTCTTTCGATCTTCGAGGTTGAAGTCACTAAACCTCAACACTGTGATATTGTCTTGCTGCACGTGAACTGCGCGTATCCCCTTTGGGAGGTATATAGTGATCATGGAGTACTTGAAATCTCTAGGCACACTATCTCAACTCACTGCGCCAGCCAGAGGCGGGATGTAATTGGGAAATATGGATGGGATCAGCTTCACATTGGCTAGGTCATCTCTGTGTTTGGTTCTCTTTTTCGCTGATGCTCGGGATGATCTGGCTTCACGAGAAGTCGATGGAGAGGCTTGCACTCCTCTCGTCGATGACACTTGAATACTTGCAGACATTTCTCTTTCAGACATTACTCTTTCAGTCATTAGGTCAATGAGAACTTCGACAATTTTCTCTGCAGCGCTAAGTTCATCCAACATGGACGCTCGTGGTTGAATATCTTGGGTTCAAAGAGTAACTACTCAATGCAACAGGATGAATGATAATAGCACGATGATCACTGTGCAAAATCAACTAGTCTGCGGACTAAGATTCATAATTAGCAAAAGTGTTCTTGTTGCGTGGTGCGACGGGATAAATAGTTAACTTGACAATGAATCTCTTGCAACAGGTGAGAAGCCTTCATTAACTCAGTGTTGTCCGTTATGGTGCAGTCCCAATGGTCTGGTGGTGAAATTTTTGATCATAAATGCCTTTCTACCCATTCGGGCCGTCGGTCTAATGGTTATACTATCCCCAACGGCTATATTGCTTCGCCATGGTGAAGTGCCATGTGACACTATTATGATATCCCAACAAAGTTCCAATTTTGCAAATTTTCCTTCTGCAAGGTTCCCTCTAGATCCTTCTGTAACTTTTTGATTTTGGCTCTCTTCTTACTTAGTTTTCTAGCCTTATTTACGGTGATCTTTGGCTTGGTGTTCCTTTTTCCATTCTGATTCTTATCTTCTTTCGTAAGAGTAACTTCATGCTGTTGATATTATTTCCTAGAAATCAGGGGTAATACTTCATTTGTATCTGGAATAGGTACTTCAGTCTTCTGTGGATATTCTAGTGTTATTCCTACTTCGACATCCAAGTCTCTGGTTTTAGGTAGCTTCGCTTGGTTCTCCTGTTCTTCAATCAAGTGTGCGATCCTCCTAGTCATGAAATCTTTTAACTCTTGCTTCTTCTTCTCTAAGATTTCTTCTTATTTCCTTCTGGCCTGATCTCCTTCAATCCAAGGTTTTCCTAGTAACATAGCAAATGGAGTGTTGTTCTCAATAAATTTAACAACTTCAAATTCTTCCTCTGTCAAAGTTCCATTGGCATTCATAGATATTTGGGTGAGCTTTCCACATAGGTTTATCAACTTTCCTCTGAATAATCCTATTCCTCCTAATGAAGGAATCATAGCAGGCTTTCCTTGAATTTCCCAAGTTCTTTCTATCATAATGTTTACTTGTGTTTCCTCATCCAGAACAAAGTCAATGTCGAAGTATCCTATTCTTACTTCAATGCATTCTTTTTCTTTGAAGATCTTTGGTAAGCTGATATGTCGGTGGTGATTCAAGGTTTCTTTCATCTATAGCAATATTGTTTCTGATTCTTTCTGGGGTTCTGTCAGAATCTCAGTTGCTTGACCTTTCTCGTGGTCTTCTTGTCTCATATTCATCCTTTCAACCTTAGCAATCATTCTAGGGAAATCCAAAACTTCATGGTCCATAGCTTTTCAATCGAGGAAATTAGGTATTCTTCCAGGGCATTCCTTAGCCAGATGTCTCAGTCTTCTGCAACTGTAACAAAGAGTTAATCCTCTCTTTCTCTTAAATGATCCCCAACCTTTCCTGTACTACACACAAACCTACAAAAAATTCTTTCTAGGATCCTGCATCCATTTGTTAGTCCAAACATTCTCTCTATGCATAGGTATAACATATCTTTCACTATTCTTATCATATCTACTCATATCAAATCTTCTTTCATCTATTAGTGCCCTAGTTTTCAAACTAGGACAAATCTTATTAAACATACCTAGATCCATACTTTAGAAACAAAAATTTCCACTAATCTTATCTTTAGCAGAGCACAAAGCTTCTAAAACATTTCACTATTCTTACCTCTATCAGAGTACAAAGCTTGCAAATCTTACCTCTTTTCTTCGGATCTGACCCTTCTTGGCACGAAGCTTCATAAATCAAGTATAATACGACGCACTAGGGCGACAGATATATGCACAAAGATTTCACAATTTTAGGTCAGATCTTCACACAAAGCTTCTATTTCCTCAGTTCCCAGCAATCACAGTTTCAGGTCTCGACAGCAGAACTATTTGTTGGCATAGGGGAAGACCCAGGGTTCAATGCTACAACAATGCACCAACAAAACCTTAACTACCGGCCCTTTCAGCAACACCTGCAAAGCAGATGAAGTCTCACCCAAGGTAGAGGCAGGGGTGGTTGCAGGACTCAGATGTCTGCAACCTTAGCTGGGACATAGTTCTATGATTATAACAATTAACAGAGCACTCACCAGTTAACATTCACCAATATTCAGTCTCAGTTACAATGCAGTTAAATCCTAATTACAGAGCATCGCAGTATTCAACCAGATCTAGCATCTAGTAGCACTTAGCATGATGAAATAGATCATATCTAATAGATTCAAGCACTAAGCATATGTATATAATTCAGATCTAACATCCATCCATAATATTAAGCACTAAGCATCAACAAATATATCTATCATTCGTCTATATTAAATCACTAAGCAAGTAAACACATAAACACATCAATGCATCACACAAAGCATAGCAACACAACATGTACGTGGTTCACCCCCACCCTGGGGCTACGTCCACCAACTCTTCTCTTCTTTATTAGCTTATTCAACTAGTTACATGCACCGAGCATCAAAAACCCTACTCCGTGGAGGAGAGGAGATCTGCGAAGCCCACTAGATCCTCCTTCCCCGAGTAGATCTAAGCACACAACCTTCCACAATCTCTTACAATGACTTGCACTTATCTCTGCAAGTCTCACACAATATGCACAAAGCACTTACAACTTCTTGATCACATAGATCCAACTCTAGCACTTAGCCATTCGTATCTCTATCTCCTTACTACATTGCCTAGCATCTATTTATACATACAAAATAGGCCTAAGCATGGGTAAACCCATGGGCCAACATTCCCATACCCGTTACATAATCCCAAATCCCAAAAAGGGCCCTAAAAAGGGCCGAGATCCCGCGATCTCCGCTTCATCTTGTGCTCCGCCTTCGATAGCATGTCGAAGTCCCAAATCAGTCAAACATGACCAAGAATCCTCAAAACTTGGTCAAGGGCCAACAGGTTTCGAGGGTGAAATATTTGTGTCATGTGTGTGTGTGTGTGCCATTATATATTTTATGTTTTTATTAAGAATCTATTTGTAGTAATTAATTGTATAAGGTTAATATCTACATTTTGTATCAGAGTAGTTGTTGGATTCAAGGGGACTCCTTTGTGTTCAGGGGTTTAGATTGTGTCTATAATAAACCTTGTTATAGTGGGAGCCATGCGATATCGATTCTTGCAGTGAAAAGAAATGGCAAGCATTTCAAAAATAGAGATCGAGAAGTTTAATGGGAAAATATTTGAGATATGGAAGATCAATATGGAATATCCATTGGTGGAAAAAGATCAATGGATCACTATGGATCCTTGTACTATACCTACATTAATTTCAACAAAATATCGAGAAAAGTTGGATCAGAAGGTGAAGAGCATAATCAGGTTGTGTCTCTTATATTTGTTATTCTTGAATGTGTTAGGGGAAGCTACAACTAAGGCATTATGGGGTAAGTTAGGGGATTTGTATCAGTCTAAGTCCTTGTTAAACAAACTGTTCTCATAGAAGAATATGAGGATGAAATATGGAGACTCAGTGACAGAGCATTTGAATGCCTTCAATACTTTGGTAAGTTAGCTATGATCTATTGATATTAACATTTCAGATGAAGATAAGTGTATCAGTTTATTGTGCTCTTTACCAGACTCATGGATAGTCTAGTTGTGGCCATATGTATTAATTCAATTACTTTAAGTTTCAATGATGTGGTCTCCTCCTTGTTGTCGTAGGAGATGAGGTGGAAAAACATGGAAATATAGAGCATAGATGCCTTATTTGCAAGAGGACTCTCCTAGGAAAGAAATAAATATAATTCCTTAAATTGGAGATCTAAATCTAGGGGAATATCTAAATCTCCTGGAAAATTTGTAAAGGTATGCTAGATATGTGGAAAAGAAGGGCATTACAAGAAGCAATATAGATCCAAAAGTGTTGAGAGAGGGAAGGGATTTGATGATGCCCCTTCTACAGAAGAAAAAACCTCCACAGATGAAGGAGGGTATGTGTACTTGGATTCTTCAAAACACATGCATATCATGAGGCTTGGTTGGTCGACTCAGGTGCATCCTTTCATATGAATCCTCAGAGGGAGTGGTTTTACGAGTATGAAATGTATGATGGACGTGACATTTTCCTAGAAGATGATTCGACAACCAAAATCATAGGATGAGGAAAAGTCAAGTTGAATCTCATGGATGGTAGCAGTAGAACACTCCTTAGTGTTCTATACATCCCAAGATTGGCCAAAAATTTGATTTCTGTAAGAAAGATGGATGATGCAGGTGTAAAAATAATGTTTGAAGGTAAACATGTAGGATGGGTTTAGGAGCAATGGTGCTGCTGAAGGGAGTTTGGTTTGGAAATCTATATAAGTTGCATGGAAACCCTATTAATGATGGGTGAAATAGTTTCATTGTTCCTGATATTGGAGCTGAAGAAAGAAAAAATCCTACAGTATCTAGAGAAAATACCATGTTGTGGCATAAAAAATTGGGGCATATCAGATAAAAGGGCCTTCAATTATTACATGATAAAGGCAGGGTTGAAGGTATGGCCAATTCCTCTTTGGATTTTTATTTCTGTGAACATTGCTTATATGTGAAGCCGAGTCATGTAATATTATCCTCTGGTGCTACAAGGGCAGAGGGTATATTACAATTGGTGCACAATGATGTGTTTGGACCTGTGTCGGTTCCATCACTAGGAAAATCTATGTAATATGTCTCATTTATAGATGACTTCTCAAGAATACATGGATTTATTTCCTCAGGAAGAAATTTGAAGCCTTTGACAAGTTCAAAGAGTTTAAGGATCTTGTGGAGAATCAAACAGAGAAAATAATTAAGGTGTTGAGGATGAATAATGGTGGATAATTGAATCGAAATGAATTCAAGGAATTATTTAAGAAGTGAAGTATAGAAAGGTATAAGACTACTTTATACACAGTTCAACATAATGGAGTTGTAGAAAGATGAACATGATGCTGATAGAAAAAGCAAGGAGCATGCTCAATGGTGTCGTGTTAGGATAGGAATTCTGGGCAAAGATAGTGGGTACTACATGTTACCTAGTCAATTGATCACCCTCATCAACGCTGGATGATAAGAATCTACATGAGGTATGGACCAGTAAGAAACCCTCTCTTACACATCTTAAGTTATTTGTCTATGATGCCTATGTTCACGTTCCAAAGGAAAATATTAGTAAGCTAGATAAAAAGGCCAAAAAGTGTATCTTTATTGGCTATAAAGTTGGTCTAAAAGGTTATAAATTTGGAACCTAGAAACCAAGAAAGTAGTGTATAACCGAGATGTGGTATTTAAAGAAATCAAAGATGTTGTTAAATAGGAAGTCCCACCAAGGGAGGAAGAACCAAATAAAATAAAATAGGGTTTGAATTGAAGGATAATGAATCAGACTCTGTAAAAGAACAAGAATTAGAAGAAGAAGAGCCTCATACTCTAGTATCGAGGAGATAGGTTTGAGAAATATGGAAATTGAAAGGTATACTCCACTTGATTTCCATTCAAATTTTTATTTGTTTATTACTGATGATGATCCTAGAATTGTTAGGGAGGCAGTGAATTCAGAGGATGGAAAACTCTGGAAAAAGGACACGGTGGAAGAAATGACAACATTTGACAAGAATGAGGCTTGGGATCTAGTGGATTTGTCGACTAGAAGAAATCCCATTGGCAAAAAATGGGTGTTTAAGAAGAAGTTGAATGCAAAAGGAAAAGTGGAGAAATACAAAGCTCGATTAGTAGCAAAAGGTTATTCCCACGTAGAGGGAATTGACTTTGGTTAGATTTTTTCTCCTATTGCCAAGTTAAATTCAATTAGATTTCTTTTATTTGTTGCTACTTATTTTGATTTTGAATTAGAACAGATGGATGTGAAGAAAAAAATCCTACATGGGGATGTGGAAGAAGAAATCTACATGAAGCAAGCAAAAGGATTTGTAGAGAAGGGAAAGAAATACTTGGTATGCAAGATGAAAAAGTCCCTGTGTGGGTTAAAACAATCACTAAGGATGTGGTATCCAAATTTTGATACTTATATGTGGTACACAAAATATGATCACTATGTGTATTTTAGATTAATTGGTGATCATCCTTTTTATTTGGTCTCGTATGTGGATGACATGTTGCTGATAGGAAACAACAAGGAGGTTATCCAGGGTGTGAAAACTCAATTGTCCTCTAAATTTGACACGAAGGATATCAGTGCCACAAATTTCATTTTGGGAATGGGAATTAAAAGAGATCGGGCAAACATGAAAATTTGGTTAAATTAGAGGAAATATGTCGAGACAATATTGTATAGGTTTAATATGCAAGAATGTAAACCAGTCAGGGTTCCTATTCTTGTAGGTGTAAAGTTATTTTTAGATCAGGGTTCCAAGACACAAGAAGAGGAAGAGGACATGTCCTATGTTCCATATGCTAGTGCAGTTGGTAGTTTGATGCATGCAATGTTTTGTATTAGACTTGACATTGCACATGTAGTGAGAGTTTTAAGCATGTATATGTCAAAAACAAGGGAAGGAGCATTGGACAACATTAAATAGGGTTTTCAGGTATTTGTGTGGCACTAATAGTTATAGATTGTGCTACAAAGGAAGACTAGGATTAGACAAAGTGTTGGACATACATGGGTTTTTTTATGTAGATTGGGATGGAGATTTGGATTGAAAAATATCTACAAGTGGGTATGTGTTTAACCAATTTGGAGGAGTAATCAATTGGATGAGAAAAAGACATTCTGTAGTGTCACTCTCAACTAAAAAATCTGAATACATGGCAACCATTCATGCAAGAAAGAAAGCAGTATGGTTAAAAAGATTGTGTTGAGGTATTGGGTTTGCACAACAAGCTGTAAGAATAGATTATGATAGTCAAAGTGTGATCTTCCTTCCGAAGAACCCAATTTATCATTCAAAGACAAAGCGTATTGATGTTCAATATCACTTTCTGAAAGACATGGTTAAAGAAAAGAAGGTGTTGTTGATGAAGGTGGACACTTTGAAGAATGTTGCAGATTCATTAACAAAGTCTGTGAGCATTAAGAAGTTCTCTTGGTGTAGAGAAACAATGGGCATTGCTACTTTTGATTGTTGACTATGTAATCATGTGATCCCTTGTATGAAAAGAAAACAACAAGTGGGAGAATGTTGGGTATGTGTTATATTATTTTCACGATCAAACCTAGTTTTTGCATTGCACTGGGCATGCGTGGGGGCACTAGGTCCCCCTTGTCTGGGGGGTCATAGGGGCCAGAGCCCTTGCATATTTTTTTGGTGGTTTTTGCATCCATTTTTAGAAATTTTTTGGCACATGGTTTTCATCGATGGTTTTCTAATATTGTTTAAGGATTTAGGGTTGTTGACTAATCCTAGTCAATGGATTAGGGGTTTTGGATGCCACATGATATTATATATATTGTATTGTAAAAATGAAGATGTATGATGAATAAAGAATTAGGGGTGCAACTTTAAGCAGGTTGCTGGTTTTCTCGGTTTGGGTTTCTAGGGTAAAATCTTTGTGTAATGTGTGTTTGTGTGCCATTGTATCTTTCCTATTTTTATTAAAATATACATTGATCACCCTAAGTTGCACGATATTATTTTTCTCTCTAATCAAAGCATCACAAAAAGACTCAAGAGAGGGATTTTGGTTACCACTCCCTAGAGCTTCTCTGGTGGCATAAAAAGGTAGATACAAACACAAAATATGCACTATCAAGCTTAGAAAGAATAATATAGATGCATCAGTCTTCATTCAAATCTATTTTGAAATCTATACATAAAAGTATGAGTGTTTTGAACTTAGATAAATAATATTCAATGCAAGGAAAATCATTGGGACTTAAGTCATTAACTGATTTTCTATATAGTGGGCTCAAATAATATTGTGTCTACCAAACACAAATTCAATCTTTTCCTAAGCTTTATCCATGTCATAATTCCTTGAAGGTGAAACCTTAAATCAAGAGAGATGGACATTCGTATTATTTGACATGATTAATCATTCTTACTATCCTATTTGAATTTCTTTTCATCATCGATGGGTTCTTGTTCTTTTCCCAAGGTAATCTAATACAATCCTTTACTTCTTAGTACATCCTCAATATGGGATTTCCATGAGAAGTAGTTGGTACTGGTAAGAAAATAATCACTAGGATAATCCATATAAAATATGTAGAGAATATGGATTTAAAGGTAAAATTGATGGTCTAGATGGAAATCTCTCCAAAAAATAGGTAGTTTAAAAAAAAATGACACTGAAAACGGTCTTCAGATGTGAAAGTTTTGTCATTTTGAAAAACAACATAAACGATAACCAAAGAGCCACGTGGAAAGTAGAGGTTGATCCATGTGGTGATACCAATCCTTTTATAACTTCATTATGACCTCACTTTTATAAATAAGTTTCTTATGAAGTGACCCACTTTTATACAATAACAAGCGAGAATCACTTTTACAATGAATTTACTTTGTAAATTAAAGTTACATGTAAAAAGTAACTAAAAAAGAAATATTAAAGCTACTTTATAGTGATTCATTGAACTCAAGACCTCTTACTAAGTAAAGCAAGTGAGCTAGTGCAAAACACATTAGAGTCTTAAGAAGGATGTTGTTGTTGTGTTTGTTGTTGGGTGGAAGACAACCTTGAAGTGTGTACTAAAAAAATTCATTTTCATGCATTCAAACACTAAAATTTTTTCTCTTCTCGACAAAAATAAGTGTTGTGCCCATTTTTTCACTTGTGTGAGCAAAAAAATGGCACTTTCATGCCTAGTTGGGCTTGCTAGACAAGACATAGGTTAGTGAGTGGATTAAACAAGCCAAACAAATGAAATAAACAAGTAAACAAACTAAAACAACTAAGGAAATAAAAACTAGAATGCATAAGAAACTTTTAGAACCATAAACAATCAACTAATGACCAAGATTATGCCACCAATGGATAACTAAATTAGTTGGCAAAACACCGTAGAGAAAAATGAGGACTTATGGGTCCTCTCTTCCTCCTTGGGAGGGCTCTTGAGTTCCCTAATGGAGAGCTCTTCTTACAATGGAATAAAACTGGCAAATGTTGAAAAAAATCAATGCCTATTCCCTCAAGAGGTGAGTGGAATGGCCTATTGCAATTATGTTTGAATACTCCTAGGAGAAAAGAGGATTCTCAAGGGAGAATTGAGGCAACATAACAATATTATGAATATCTTGGTTTCTTAGTGCACCCATGGCCTCCATTTATAAAGTTTCTTCAAGGAAAAATTCAATTGGTTCTTAGTGTGGACAAGGGGCTCTTTAGGGCACCCTTTGGTCCTTGACCAACCCCCCATTCAGAGTTTTCTCAGATATGAAGGTCAAATCAAGTTGGGAGCTGGTCCATAAGTGGTTGGGGGGTCGACAAGAACCATAAATGTGTTGTTCATAGGACTGCGCTGATTTTCTCGTACACAGTCGTGCATATGGTGCATTGTGTGCTCTACGGGCTTCATTGTCCCACACACCCTGTGCACGCTTCCTTTAGTGATTTTGCGCATGTTAGTTTTTTCCCAATTGTATAGTTTTTTTCCTTTTGAAATGCATTTTGGTGCTGCAGGTGAACTAATAGTTGTTGGCATTGCTGTATTTATGTAACCATTTGCGTGCAATGTTGTGGATGAAATTTCAGTGATAAAAGATGCCCCCTGATGTGTGAGGTTAGGAGCATACATATAACCGAAATACATCAATGTTTCTTCTACTGAGAGTGCCATTGTAATGAAGAGTGGTGAGAGGAACTGCAAGAGCGATCCGTCGGAGGGAGAGGGGAAACTATGGGGCCCAAATATTTATCTAGGGAGAAAAAAAGAAAATATGTATACAAACGAGGTGAGCATGCCCCATGCTTGTGTCGTGTAACTCAAAATGTAAGACAATAAATGAAGTTTTATGATGATGTAGATAACTGCAACACCCTTTGGGGTGGTTTGATAATGACAAATGACAATTCTGAATGGTGAACATACTATGAAAAGAGGCAAGGATATCGGTAAGAAGTGTTGATGAATCGTAGGCATTGATGGCCTAACAAATTTAGAGGTCTTCGGCTGGTATAAAACAACTGCAATAGTTGCATAGTAAGACCCACTGTAACATGAGATTTTTTTGAAGTTGAATGTTATGGGGGTCAACGAAATCAAAGAGCAATGATCATTCTCTTTGTGCCATCCGAGACTCCTCATTGTAAAGGTAATGAGAGTCAATATATTATCGCCCTTCTGAAAATTGTGCTGATGTCGAAAGAAAGGGAGACACGACTCCAAGAAGCCAAGGGATTCGTGAAATCCACAAAAATAAGATCAGGAACTGATAAGGAACATGAACGAAGTCAAGATGCAGTGAGACTCAATATTTCCTTTGGTTGGGGGTATGTTTGAAGGATTATTGGCAGCAACCGTAAAATTGTATCTAGTGTCAGGGGGATGACTAGATATGGGGTTAAATTGTGCCAGAGGCTTGACAAAGTGGACAAACTTAGAGATCATGGGTACATGGACTTTGGGATACTTGGGGTTTATGAACAATGTCAAAATGAGAAAAGGAGCGTGGATGCCCCAACCAAGGGAGACATGGGTTGTGTTGCCAGGAAGAGAAGGTCATCAAGGGTGATGACAAAAAGCCAAGTAAATGATGGAAACAAAGGATTTTTACAATTACCAAATAAATAAAGAATAATTTAGGATGAGTGTACATATACAGAAATGGGTGCCCCAATGCGATATGGCTTGGCCTGTGAGGGAACAAGTTGCGAACATAAATGGTGGAGGGTGGGGG
>JASDQU010033720.1:0-21953 GCA_032191745.1 Picea mariana | reverse complement strand
ATGAATAAGAGTTGGTTGATAAAAAAGTAGGATATGATAGCTCTTGTGATCACATTCAAGAATAAGATATTTAGCATCATGGTCAACATGCAGAAGAGAAAGAAAACAATAGTCGCTTGATCCAGATATTGCATAGACCACCTCCTCCTTTAACAGAAGAAGAGATAGATTTGCTCCTGAATAGTCATGTTGCAACCTCTGCTTACATAGATCTACAACATTTGCATAGTCCTGAACATGTGAGTGAAACTTCTTCTATTATTGAAAATGAAAATCTAAGTTTAAATCATGACAACCATGGAACTTTAGAGGAAGCTAGTAACCAATTTATGATGATGATTTCTGGCCAGAGGATCATCTTGTAGACACTATTTTGTTTCATGAAGAAGATAGGGTTTTCATGTTTAATAACCTTGATGAATGTTTGTTGTTCGAAGATACTTTAGAATATGATTTGGAGGAGTGTGGATCTGAGATAGATAGCTTCAGGATTGATATTCCTAGCATTTGTCTGATTGATGACACTCCTGAGTTATCTAATGAACCTATTTATGATGAATATCTAGAACAACAAGAAGAGAAAATTTATTTTTCATCACACATGAAAATTTACAACAGTCCTCCTGTGTTTGGTGAATGTGGTGAAAGTGTTTCTGAAGATGATGAGAAACAAGAAACTTTGGTTCAACAAGAAAGAAATCAACAACATCATGAAAGAGATCATCCTATGTATGACAGCTACCAAGAAGATCTTTGGACAATAGGTGAAGGACATAAGGAGGGGTTACTGAAACAATTGATCTCTCCTCCCTGTTTAGCAACCATTGAGCGACAAACCAATAAGTTTCAATGCGGCATTTTTGCACCAGTGGAAGCAAAAATCAGCAGTGGACAAAGTGCACAAAAACATTTTAGACAGCTTGCCCAACATGAGGAAGTATGGATTAATTGTGAAAGTGGTATATCGCTTGCCTTCTACAATCCAATAGCAGTTTATATGGAGTCAAAATGGGGGACTGGATTTTTTATTTCCATCTTCTTGAAGTCTGAATTTCAAAACTATAAGTACCTTCTCCTAGGGCATGTTTTGAAATTTGCAGCTACTCGTATCATCCTTTTTCCCAATATGGAAGTATAATTAAGTTTGTTATTCGGATACTCACTTGGTTGATTTGGAAGTTTTCCTATACTTGAACAAAGCAGTGATATTGGTTAGAGTAGGTGATGTATATAAATAAGCTCGACTTTGAGCACTAGAGTACAACAATGGTTTTCAGTATGTTTTTAGTTTAGCTTGGAATCCAGTATGGTTTTGTTTAAAACATTACGACTCCATATCCCAATGAATGCAAAAGCGGTGTTTTGTTTAAGAAAGGTGAAAGTAAAGCGACAAAGTTTAGAGTTTGATAAGGATGATTTCAGGTCGCCCAATGGATGAAGGCACGTGGTATACTATTCTTGGTGCTTTGTAGGAAAGAACCATCCCTAGATGGATCCTCTGTTGTAACAAATATTGAAATTTTGGCTTTAGGTCACTTAGGAGAATGAATGGAAGCATTGGCAGTGGAATGACCACATACACCGAGCATTAAGCCACATGGAGAAAAAGCTCACGAGTTTGGGTTGTTTGTCATCGGGGATTTGGCCGACGCAAATATCCTAATAACTACAACCCTGATCGCAAAATTAACTAAAGTATAAAAGGATAAGTTGGGTTAATTAAAGAATAAGAAAGATTAATGTTGACAAGTCTCATCGGGATTTCGCGACTTGAGCTACCTTCGTGCTTTAAGTTTGAATTTTGCGATTTTCGAAACCACAAAATCTTGTGTTTTAATCGTTCTTAATCACAAACATAAAAAAAAATTAATTTTTAATCAATCCCATCACAATTTCACGATTCGGGATTTCTCGCGTCAAGTGTTATCGAAGTCCCGACATTTAAATCCATGAAAGGTTAAAGATTAATTACTAATCGTGATTAATTAAGAGATTAAGACAAATGATTATTTCCTAATTAATCCCATCGCGATTTCACGATTCAGGATTCCTTGCATGTCATAACTCTTGAAGACATGATACCCAAAAACCCAAAACCCAAAAACCCGAAATCAGGACTCCAGTCATATGCAAAAAATGACCTTGGGAAAAAAAACAAAAACATTTTTCTCAGCCTTGGGGAGGCTATTTTACCCATTCGAATAGTCGATCGACATCTAAAAATCCTAATATTTCCAGTGGTTTCTTCATAATTTCATTTGGAACTTTCTAAGGTAGTCAAAAGTACACCGCAAGATGAGGTTCGTTTTCAGAAATGTGGCATGTTTTATTGTGCTAAGTCATCATTTTCAAATGATGATTCTGAGCTACTGGAGGATCATTTTGAGAAATGGTCGGAGTTTTTTTTTTCCTAACAAATCGAATATCAAAATTCTCTCTTAGTTTTCCTACAGGTGTCACAGATTGGGAGAATCAAATCCATCTCCGAGCTCTAATTTTCGAATCTCATATTTTCTTGTTTTGACACATGTTTGTAAAATGCAGATATGAGGCAAATGAAAATGGATATCAGGGAACTGATTGATGTTTTTGTTCAGAATAAACATATGAAAAAAATCCTCTTTCATTTTATACACACATGTCTCTATTCGAGAGATACAAATTTGTAACCACAACCCTAGTTTTCGGCAGTTTAGCCCATTTTCTATGGCAGAAAGTTTCAAGAATTGGTTGTAACTGTTGTTATCTTTTAGATTAGAGAGGATTTTGACCTCAATACATATATGGGGAATATTTTTAAAAGAGCAGGAGAGGAGTAGTACTACTGGGCTATAACACTTGTTATCATGTTTAATAAAAGAGTGCAGAGCATTTTCAATCTATATCAGAGATTCTTGTGATTTTGTTTGCAGAGAATGTCTTAATGCTTCGTTTTCACATCATTTCACTTGGTTTTATTTCCATTTTATTCCCAATTTGTAACTGTTTTTGTAATGGAATTCATCCATTTGTTAGATGCTCTGTTGTTGGACAGGTTATAGGTTGTTTCTTACAGAGATATGAAGGTTCAGAATTCATCCTTGCTAGATGCTCTATCCCAACTATCTCTTTCCACTGATTTATGTTTGGAATTCACTCATTGTTAAGTGCTCCTTGCATTTTGATATGTTTTCTCTTTATTTTTATGCCATACTTTTAATAAATCCTTCTCTCCGTAATCATCTTCTATCTCACCTCTGCTCCATGGATTTCTGTTTCTGAAACACTCTTATTACTTTCTTGATCATTTGACTCCATGCCCAATGGACTACTTTCTAGTCCAACCCATCAACCCTAAAAACCCAAAACTTTTTGTTACCCACAGATCTGCCCACTGTTAAGCCTATTGAATATCCTGTTATGACATATTTTCGAGAGACCCCTCTCGGGCTGGAAGGGGCAGTCTCCAATAAAAAATGGTTCGAGGTTATCTCAGAATTTACATGCATGCAACCCAAGTCAAGTCCAAGTGACAATATTTATTTCATTTAAAATGTGCTAAGGCTTGGCGCTATTACAACCTAGAACCAACTCTTGCGACAACATTTTCTAGTGCCATTGCTGGGGATGAAGGAAAGAAGTTATCTTCCCTGGGATACAACAAAAAGTTCAGATCTATTTATTGATGGTGAAAAAGGGATAGGCATTCAATTGGCTGTGATCATTTACCTGGCGACTGCTTGGTTCGAAGACTCTACATAATTCATTGGCAACTCCACTGGTCTCAAAATGTTGGATTCGTTTGCTGCTTGGATTACTGCAAGGTTTGCTCCTCTAGACTTTGCAAATGTTTATGGTTTTCCAAACACTGTTCTAGACATTAAAGTTTGGGAAGATGTCCTTCCTAAATTTGGAGAATATGCAGATGACAATCCCGACCAACACTTGTTTGAATTCCACAAGCTCATGGATGAATTAAATATACATCATGAAGATGTCCTCATGAAACTGTTTATGTTTTCGTTGGAAAGAGATGCTAGACTTTGGTATAAATCTTTACCTCATTCCAGTATTCCTTCATTGAAAAATTTTCACATACTTTTTCATCAGCATTGTAAAAGAATCTATTCAGCTGAAATACTTTTTGAAGATTGTTGTAATATAGAATTTATAAGACAAACAGATCAAACACATATTCTTAAAGAATAGGAAGGAATATCATAAATTTTTCAAGTCGATGAAGATAATCAGTATGAAGAAGAGTTGGCTAATAAAAAAGTAGGATATGATATCTCTTGTGATCACATTCAAGAAGAAGATATTCAACATCATGGTCAACATGCAGAAGGGAAAGAAAACAATAGTTCCTTGATCCAGAAATTGCATAGACCATCTCCTCCTTTAACAAAAGAATAGATAGATTTGCTCCTGAATAGTCATGTTGCAACCCCTGCTTACATAGATCTACAACATTCACATAGTCCTGCACATGTGAGTGAAACTTCTTCTATTACTGAAAATGAAAATCTAAGTTTAAATCATGACAACCATGGAACTTTAGAGGAAGTTAGTAAACCAATTTATGATGATGATTTCTGGCCAGAGGATCATCTTGTAGACACTGTTTTGTTTCATGAAGAAGATAGGGTTTTCATGTTTAATAACCTTGAAGAATGTTTGTTGATCAGAGATACTTTAGACTATGATTTGGAGGAGTGTGGATCTGAGATAGATAGCTTCACGATTGATATTCCTAGCATTTGTTTGACTAATGACACCCTTGAGTTATCTGATGAACCTGTTTATGATGAATATCCAAAAGGAAAAGAAGAGAAGATTTATTTTTCATCACACACGAAAATTTACAACATTCCTCCTGTGTTTGATTAATGTGGTGAAAGTGTTTCTGAAGATGGTGAGAAACAAGAAACTTTGGTTCAACATGAAAGAAATCAACAACATCATGAAAGAGATCAGCCTATGTATGACAGCTACCAAGAAGATATTTGGACAGCAGGTGAAGGACATAATGAGGGGTTACTAAAACAATTGATCTCTCCCCCCTGTTTAGGAACCATTGAGCGACACGCCAATAAGTTTCAATGCGACATTTTTGCACCAGTGGAAGAAAAAATCAGCAGTGGACAAAGTGCACAAAAACATTTCAGACAACTTTCCCAGTAGAAGAAAGTATGGATTAATTGTGAAAGTGTTATATCTGTTCCCTTCTACGATCCAGTAGTAGTTTATATGGAGTCAAAATGGGGGACTGAATTTTTTCTTTCGAACTTATTGAATTCTGAATTTCAAAACTATAAGTACCTGCTCCTAGGGCATGTTTTGAAAATTGTAGTTGCCCTTGTCATCCATTTTCTCAAATATGGAAGTATAACTAAGTTTGTTAGTCAGATACTCGCTTGGTTGATTTGAAAGTTTTCCTATACTTGAACATAGCAGTGATATCGGTTAGAGTAGGTGATGTATATAAATAAGCTCAACTTTGAGCACTGGAGTACAATAGTGGTTTTCAGTATGTTTCCGGTTTAGTTTGGAATCCAGTATGGTTTTTTTTAAAGCATTACGACTCCATATCCCAATAAATTCATAAGCGGTTTTTTGTTTCGAAAAGGTGCAAGTAAAGCGACAGAGTTCAGAGTTTGATAAGGATGATTTCAGGTCGCCCAATGGATGAAGGCATGTGGTCTATTGTTCTTGTTCCTTTTCAGGAAAGAACCATCCCTAGATGGAGCCTCTGTTGTAACAAATATTGAAAATTTGGCTTTTGGTCACTTAGGAGAATGAATGGAAGCATTGGCATTGGAACGACCCCATACAGCGAGCATTAATCTACATGGAGAAAAAGATCACGAGTCTGGGTTTTTTTCCATCGGGGATTTGGATGATGCAGATATCCTAATAACTATAGCCGCAATCCCCAAATTCACTAAAGTAGTAAAGGATAATACAGGTTAATTAAAGAATAAGAAATATTAATGTTGACAAGTCTCATCGGGATTTCACGACTCGAGTTGCCTTCGTGCTTTAAGTTTCAAGTTTGTGATTTCTGAAACCCTGAAAGCCTATGTTTTAATTGTGCTTAATCACAAAGCTAAGAGTGTTTTAACTTTTAATCAATCCCATCGCAATTTTTTGTTTCGAGATTTCTCGCGTCAAGTGTTATCGAAGTCCTGACACTTAAATCTATGAAAGGTTAAGGATTAATTGTTAATCGTGATTAATTAAGAGATTAAGACAAATGATTATCACCTAATTAATCCCATCATGATTTCGAAATTTAGGATTCCTTTCATGTGATAACTCTTGAAGACATGATACCCAAAACCCCAAAACCCGAAAACCCGAAATCAGGACTCCAGTCATATGCAAAAAATGGCCTTGGGAAAAAACAAAAAAAAAACATTTTTCTCATCCTTGGGGAGGCCATTTTTTGCGTTCGATTAGTCGATCGACATCTACAGGTCCTAATATTTCCATTGTTTTCTTCATAATTTCATTTGGATCTTGTGAAGGCAGTCAAAAGTCCCCCACAAGATGAGCTTTGTTTTCATAAATGTGGTGTTTTTTACTGTGCTGAGTCATCATCTTCAAATGATGATTCTAAGCGACTAGGGGATCATTTTGAGAAATGATCGGAGATTTTTGTGCCTAACAAATCGAGTATCAAAAGCCTCTCTTAGGTTTCCTACAGGTGTCACATATTGGGAGAGTCGAATCCATCTCCGAGCCCTAATTTGCAGATCTCATATTTTCCTGTTTTGACACATGTTTGTAAAATGAAGATATGAGGCAAATGAAAATGGATCTCAGGTAACCGAGAAAGGTTTATTCTTAGAATAAATAGATGCAAAAAATCATCTTTCAGTTTATACACATATGTTTCTATTCGAGAGATACAAAGACGTAACCGCAGCCCTAGTTTTTGACGGTTTGGCCCATTTTCTATGGCATAAAGTTTCAAGAATTGGTTGTAACTGTTGTTATCTTTTAGATTAGAGAGGATTTCAACCTCAATACATATATGAGGAATATTTGTAAAAGAGAAGGATATGAGTAGTACTCCTGGGCTATAGCACTTGTTATCATGTTTAATAAAAGAGTGCAGAGCATTTTCGATCTATATAAGATATTCTTGTGATTTTTTTTGCAAAGAATGTCTTATTGCTTCGTTTTCACATCATTTCACTTGGTTTTATTTCCATTTTCTTCCCGATTTGTAACTGTGCTTGTAATGGAATTCATCTGTTTGTTAGATGCTATGTTGCTAGACAGGTTATAGGTTGTTTCTTACAGAGATATGAAGGTTCATAATTCATCCTTGCTAGATGCTTTGTCCCAACTATCTCTTTCCACTGATTTATGCTTGGAATTCACTCATTGCTAAGTGCTCCTTGCATTTTGATATGTTTTCTCTTTATTTTGCTGCCATACTTTTTATAAATCCTTCCCTCAGTAATCAACTTCTATCTCACCTCTACTCCATGGATTTACATTGCCGAAACACTCTTATTACTTGCTTCATCATTTGACTCCATCCCCAATGGACTACTTTTAGGTCCAACCCATCAACCCTAAAAACCCAAAACTTTCTGTTACCCACAGATCTGCCCACTATTAAGCCTATTGAATATCCTGTTGTGACATATTTTTGAGAGATCGCTCTCGGGTTGGAAGGGGAAGTCTCCAATCAAAAATGGTTCGAGGTTATCTTAGAATTTACTTGCAGGCAACCTAAGTCAAGTCCGAGTGAAAAAATTTATTTCATTTAAAATGTGCTAAGGCTTGTCTCTATTACAGCCTAGAACCAACTCTTGCGACAACACCAGGAAAAGGGTTAAGAAGGTGATCACCCTTACAAGTCTTGCAAGGTAACTTGGGGGTTTGTGACCTATGTTCTTAGGATTCTCAACATTATCAACACTCCTTGTAACTCCCCTAGCCTTCTAGGATAGGAAATGCCACACATTTTTCCCACTCTAATACCAAAATGTAACATCCCCAACCACCCCAAGTTGGTCCATGTCACCAATCTCAACTCATGTAGCTCTGACCAAACATACGGTAACATCATCTAACTTACTACTAAACAATGCTATTCCAAAATACATTGCACAGATTCTATACTACACATTAGTCGGTGCAGTATCACTTGAAGTAACATTCTCAACCTCAAGTTGAGTCATGCCACACTAGATTTCTTATTTTTACATAACTTAAAAACACATCGAAAATAATTCAAAAAAACAGTGCATGAGCATATTGAACACACAACACTATTGTGTGCATAACCATTCTAGCGTCATTACCAAATATGTCCTACTTGTATGCACAAACTACTTCCCTGTGCACACAAGTAACTCCATCCCTTGATGCACATAGAGTTTGTCTACGCACATAGCTATTCAAACCTCTTCTTGAAGACTCTTAACCAAAATCACAAGGTTAAATTAATAGGCAAGACTATCAACATTTGTCATATCCATACACAACTACAAATAAAGACTATAAGCACCATACTTACATGCAAGCAACATAATACAAAATAACAATAATTACTTATATGTGACAACATATAAGAATTAACCCATGTCAAACGTATATAAATAAGAACATAGTAAAAGAGACACGCACATAAAGAACACTTATCTTTTATGGAAGTCACATACTATATGCATAACTTAGATGTTCCTCCCAGCCATAGACTTTGTTGCTCATAATCTTTTAGCAAAAGGTCACACTGAGCTGGGTCTTAAATCCACCAAGTAAAAAGGGTTCCTAGAGATAGGCTAAGGTCTGATTCTCAACAAAATTTCTCAGACCAAGGTATCTGTTGCTACAACTAGCCTATAGTCCTTCATTCCCCACACACCTGTCATAGCCAAGGAAGTCTTCTCCTTCTCTTCTCAACAGTCCCTTGACTGCCCCACTTCCTTTCTAGAGTTACCAACAATAGGCCAGACAAGAATTCTCCTATCCCTGCGACTAATGCACTAATGCCCAGTGCACTAGGGAAAAATTCTCACCAAAACTCTCACCTAGAGAGTACACTCATGGGCCTGAAAACCTGCTTATTCAACATCAAATATCTCACCCATAGGGACTTCGCACGGGCCTAACAAACCTCCTATTTGATAATAAAACTATGATTACAGTACATAAACCCCTTACAATCTTCTCTATCCAGATAATGCAATAGTTGTCTTCTACCAGATGGTTCAACCCCCTTCTGCACATGAGAGAAAATAATGAATGAATCCCCTCAAAATACACTAAGTCCAACAACATATATGGCATGCCTTTAACTCGACACATTTCACCTTCAGAAGTAGCTTAAGTCACTTCATGATTCTTTCCATACCCTCAGGAACTTAGGATATAATAATTATCCATAAACGTATACTTTTTTTGAAAATATTATAAAATATTCCTAAGACTTAAGTCTGACCACCTTTTTCCCTTTTGTGGTGGATTTATCCCCCCATCTCTTTTTGTCTGATTTTTTCTACATGCAACGATGTAATATTATATTAATAACTTGAGTAGGATTACACTTTACATGGATAGGCACACTATCCTATTTTCATCTTGACTCACCAACCTCATAATCACTCAGGCTCCATGGCCTCAATACATAAATAGCCATCTATATACATATATATAACTTGAATCATTGCACACCCCTAGGTCATTCTCGTGCACTTACCCAAGTGCATGCAACACTGTGAAATGTGATCACTCTTTCTTTTATGTGTAACCATGTGCACTTACTAAAGTGTGCACAACACTATGAAATGTGTGCACCCTATATTTGATCACAATTCTTCGCACACTACTCAGGTGTGTGGAACACCAAAACTTATTGCCAATGGATCCCCAACCTATATGTACATTTACATATACTATTGGTATCATGACTCTCTAGCCTATATTTATAATTACAAATCATTCATATCGGGGACACTACATTCCCCTCCCCGTTATTTATGCATTGTCCTCGGTGCATCATATACGCATGTAGATACAAAATTTCAAAAATCTTCAAAAAGATGTGGATACTCTACCCACATAGCATCCTTGCAGTTCCAGGTTGCATCCTCAAGACCGTACCAAGTCCATTAGACGTTTACAATCTCCATGACTTGATTTAGGAGCTATTTGATTTTCTGATTCAATATGCAAACCAGTCGCACACGAAAATTTCCTTCTGGCTCCACCTGAATCGCATTTCAATAAACGATATGATTAGCATTAGGTACATACTCTTTGAGCAATGACACGTGGAAAACATTATGAATACACAAGCATGCAGGAAATTCAAGAATATATGTGACAAGATCAATCCTCTCTAAGATTTCAAATGGCCCACAATAGCATGCTGCAAACTTAGAAAATTTCCCCAACATTAGAGAATTGTGTCTAGATTTAACTTTCAAGACCTCGTGGTATCCCAATTTAAACTCCCTATGGTTTATTTCTTTAACTTTACATCTTTTTTACCTGTCTTGGGTAGCCTTTAAATTCTTCCTTGTATTTACCATTTTCTCCTCCATTTCCCAAAGATGATCTAGCCCAACTACTATTCATTCTACTAGGTTTTCCCAACTCACTGGCATGTCGCACTTTCTACCATAAAGTGCTTCAAATGGGTTCATCTTTAAAGATGCATGATACCCATTGTTGTAATCAAACTATACCAAGTGAAGGTAGTCTTCCCATTTTGATGGTTTATCCATCACATACATCCTAAGCATATATTCTATTACCTACTTACCCTTTCTTTTTATCCATCTATCTCAATATGATATGTTGTGCTAAAGTTCAGATTTGTCCCAAATCCTTTAAATATCCCTTTACAAAAGTTCGAGTTAAACTTGAAATCTATGTCAGACACATTTTTCTTAGGTACACCATGAAACTTAGCAATTTCTCACATGTATATCTCAACAATGTTGACTTCCTTGTGCGTTGACTTCACTGGAATAAAATGGGTATCTTTAGTAATCTTGTTCACAATTACCATAATAGAATCATATTGCTTATCAATCCTATGAAGCTTAGTAACGAAATACATATTTACAACTTCCCACTTCCACTTACAAGTGGTAGAAGGTTGTATCAAACCAATTGGATTTATGTGCTTAGATTTGACCTTTAGAAATTCAAGGCATCTAGCAATAAAATTAGCAACCTCGTTTTTCATACCTAGCCAATAGTATTGTTTTTTTACTATGAAAATTGTATTATAATAGCCTTTATTTCCTACATAAGGAACCTTATGCATCTCTAACAATATCAATCCTTTTAACTCTTGATCATTTGGCACATAGAACTTGCATCTATACAAGACGATCCCATCCTCTTTCATCTCATAACCTTCAAATTTCTGTTGCGAAATACCTTTATGGAAGTTCGCCTTTATGTCAACATAAGGGATATTTTATTTGGAAACTTATAAAATTATGTCACATAAATCAGATTTGGACATGCTAACGGTTGTAGCATGCATCTCATGCACACTCTTGCTAAGTGCATCATTTGCCTGATTCTCTTTTCCTCTGATATGCTTTATGTCAAAGTCATACTCATTGAGGAATTATAACCACCTTATTTTCCTAGCATTTAAACTTGGTTGTCGAAACAGATGCTTCAGACCACTATGGTCTATTCTCAGCTGAAATATTTTACCTATGATATAATGTTGCCACATCCTCAAGGCATGCACTATGGATTCCAATTCCAATTCATGAGTAGCATAGATCCTTTCATGCTCTTTCAAATTTCTTGATTCGTATCAAACCACATGCCCATTTTGACTAAGGATTCCTTCGATCCCTTCCTTGCATGCATCCATGCACACAACAAAATCTGCATCATGATCAACAATTCTAAAAATTGGCGCACTTGTCAATAAAGTTTTCAAGTGTTGAAAACTTCTTGCACAATTTGGAGTCCATTCAAATCACGCACCTTTCTTTTTCAAAGATGTAATTGGGTGCACAATATGTGAGAATCCTTCAATAAACCTTCTATAATAACATGCAAGTCCCATAAAGGACCTTACCTCTGAAAAATTTCTTGGTGTTGACCATTCCTCAATGGATTTTATCCTTTTTGAATCCACATCTATTCCTTCCTTAGAAATAATATGACCCAAATAATGAATCTATCACTGATAAAATGAGCGCTTGCTCAACTTTTCAAAAATCTAATGCTCCCTCAATACTTGCAACACCATCCTCAAGTACTACTCATGATCTTTTTCAGACTTTGAGTAAATAAGTATGTCATCCAGAAATACAATGACAAACTTATCTACATAACTTCAGAAAACTTCATCCATCAAACACATGAAGACAAATGGTGCATTTGACATCCCAAATGGAACCACTATAAACTCTTAATGTTTGTACCTCATTCTAAAGGAAGTCTTTTTGATGTCCTCTTCTTTAGTTTTCCCCTGGTGATATCCATATCTGAGATCAGTCTTTGAAAATATTTTTGTGCCTCGTAGCTGATCAAAGAGGTCATTTATCCTTGGAAAAGGATAATTTTTATTTATTGGTACCTTATTCAACTTTATGAAGTCGATACATAGTCTTAGCATACCATCCTTCTTCTTCGCAAACAATACTAGGGAACCCCAAGGAGGCACACTTGGGAATACATACCCCTTCTTCAGAAGCTCTTCAAGTTGCATCTGCAACTCCTTCAACTATGATGTACTCATCCTATAAGGAGTCTTGGATATGGGTGTTTCTCGCATCATCATATTTATAGAGAAATCAATATTTCTTTTTGGAGTCAATCCCAATATCTCTTTAAAGACATCCTCAAACTCTTTCAATATTGTGCAGTCTTCAACATTTGGCACTTTATCCTTGCATACCTCTTCCATGTTCACTGCAAATACTTGACTTCATTTCCTGTATTTTTTCTTCAATTGCAAGGTTGAAATTATTTTGATAGTTACATCCCTTATAATTATTCGAACCGATCTTAAGTTCCCTTCCTCATACAACCAAGTAAATGACTTATTGTAGCAATCCAGGAGAGCATGGTGCTCGTCCAACTAATCCATATCATTGAGGAAATCATACGTTCCCAAAGGTATAATATTCAAAACAACCTTTGTGTGCAGTTCATTTATCTCCATCGAACATGCCTTAACCATCTCATTAACTTTCATTTTTTCTCTTGTATCTAACTGCACCAACCAAGGTTTTCCAAGATTGCTTCTTCACAATTAAAACCTTTCCACCATCTTAAGATTTCGATAGCTATGACTATATCATGAATCAATTAAAATATAAATGGGTTGGTTGTTAATATTACCTTACACTTCAATCATGTATGACTAAAAATCAGCTTGATTGTTATCCATGATTGCGTAAATCCTTTGTACATTTCTTACCATCTCCTCAATTGTCGCATCGTGTTGTACATTGTACGTAGTGCTCGCTTTATCACTTCTTTGAGGGAAATCTCTATGCTTATGATATCTGCCACAACCCCAACATTGGATCGATTATTTCCTTGGATTTGTCTCCACTGTCTTCGTCATTCTAGACTCCTTGGGAGTTGGATTTCCTTTTGTAGTATTTACGAAAAATGGTGGCTTAGCCCCCTTCTTCCTCTTATCCACCTTGTTTTTAATATTTTCTTCCCAAGCCTTTTAGAAAGTCGGTCTTCCCCTTTGTTGGTCATAAAGACATTTAGCATGCTTTATGGTTTCCACAATGTCTTGGGATCATCGTATTGTATCTTGTCACCGATAAATGATAGCAACCCACTGAATTACCTCTGAATTTTAACTTGCTCATCCTTGATGAATGAAACATATTTCACCATATCTAAGAATCTTCTTTCATGCTCATCTATATGTATGCTCCCAATCTTGATTTTGAAGAACTTCTTCATTTCCTTTTCATATTATCACTTGGTTAAGTATTTCTTTTGAAAATACCTCTTGAACTCCCTCCAAGTAAATATATTCTCATCAATGTGTTTCACTTGCACAAAGTGATCCCACCACATTGATTTTTTTCCTTTTAGCTGATAGATAGCAATTATTCCTCCTTCCTACATAGAGTAATTATTTAGCTATAAGTACTTCCTCATACCCAACAGTTAGGTATCTGCATCCTCATCCTTCTTGTGCTCCCCTTAAAAGGTAGGAGGCTTAATCTTATTCATTTCTCCCTATAGCTCATCCATACTAGTCATTCTTATATGCTTTTTGACAGGATATGGAATTGAGATACTCTGCTCTTTCCTGAATGAATTATTTGGAGAGTGAGTTCAATGCATAATACCACTTCTTTCTTATCTTATTTTCTCATCATGAGATTTTTTACCTCTTGACCTATTTGTCTATGTCTCCTTATCCATTTTCTTTTCTATTATGTCCACGATTTGCATCAACTTGACATTGAAGTAATCTTGTTGTTCCTTGGCTTTCATAAGCCTCTCGTTATCATCTTTATAGTTATGGACATGTTTTTGCAGTCCTTTTATGGTTTCTACCAAATTCATGTTCTCCTCCTTCGATTTTGTACCATCCGCACCCAAACTGACATACAAATCCTTGAATTCATCATCAGGATTGTACTTCCTCTGCACATATTCCCTGGTTTTGGCCTTATGCATTGATTATGTCCTTCTCTAATCGCTAATAATTATACAAAATGTGAAGGAAACAAGATTTGTTAGGTGAATGCATGATACAACTTCATGAAAAATCTACACCATCTTGTCAAAATCCTCTCTTTTGAAACCCATGTGCACACTAGTATTCAACACACATCGATGCACAATGCCAATTTTAAACATGTACATTGCGTATCAGTAATTCACATGCACCTCAAATTTGTTCTGCACAAACCAAAATATTTAGTGCACACACCCATGTACCATTTTTTCTTGCACAATTCCAGTGTTTCACTCTATAATATCATATATTTATCATGTACATCTATGCATTTTTATTTACTCTGCACCATGGCCATGCTGAAATTCCAAATTCAGTCACTTACCAATTGAAATATCTTCTTAAATAGAACTCATCTCATGCAGGCTTACTGTTGAAACTATACCCTTGATGCTTCTTGTTGACTTATGGCCAATATAAGTCTAGTGTTGAGAGAATCACTCTGATACCAAAATGTAATTTCCCCAGCCTTCTAGGTTTAGCTACACCACACACTTATCCCAAAGAATGCTCTGATACCAGAATGTAACATCCCCAACCTTTGAGGCTGGGCTACACCACACACTTCTCCCAAAGAATGATCTGATACCAAAATATAATGTCCCCAACCACCTTTGGCTAGGACACATCATCAATATCAACTCTTATAGCTCTAACCAAACATATAGTAACATCATCCAAATTAACATTGAATAATGCAATTCCAAAATACACTACACAAATTCTATACTACACATTATTCTACGCGGTATCACTTGAAGTCATGTTCTTATCCTCAATTTGAGTGACCCCACACTAGATTTCTTCTTTTTACATAACTTAAAAACACAATGGAAGTAATTCAAAACAACTTTGCATGATCATACTAAACACACAACACTACTGTGTGTGCAAACATTATGCGTCATTACCAAATATGTCCTACTTGTTTGCACAAATTACTTTCCTGTGTGCACAAGTAAATCCAACCCTTGATGCACATGAAGTTTTTATGCGCACATGGATATTCAAACCTATTCTTGAAGAATCATAACCAAAATCACAAGGTTAACTTAACAGGTAAGGCTATCAACATTTTTCATATATGTGTACAGCTATAAATACAGGCTATAAGCACCATACTTACATGTGCAAGCAACATAATAAATAATAAAAACAATTGCTTATATGCGACACCATACAAGAATTAACCCATGTCAAACGTAGATAAATAAGCACAAAGTAAAGGAGACAAGAACATACAAAAACCTTATATTTTATGGAAGTCACCTACTGCACACAGAACTCAGACATTCCTCCCATCCATAGAATTTGTTAATCATAATATTTCAGCAATAGGTCACCCCAGAGTTGTGCCTTAACTCCACCAAGGAAAAATGCTTCCTAGTGACAAGCTAAGGTCTGCTTATCAATAGAATTTCTCTGTCCAAGGTTCCCACTACTGAAACTAGCCTACAGTCACTCATTCCCCATGCACCTATCACACCCAAGGAAGTGTGCCCCTTCTCTGCTTAGCAGTCCCTCCAATGCCCCACTTCCCTTCTAAGGTTACTAGCAATAGGTCAGACAGGAAATCTCTGAGCCCTATGAATAATGCCTAATGCACTAGGGAACAATTCTCACCAAGACTCTCACCTGGATAGTATGCTCACAGGCTTGACAACTCGCTTCTTAAACAACAAGTCTCTCACCTAGAGGGACTACTCATGGGCTTGAAAACCCACCTCTTCGATAGTAAAAATATGATTACTGTACAGAAACCCCTTACAATATTCTTCGACTAGATAAGGTAATAGTCATCCTCTCTCAGATTATCCAACCCCCTTCTACACATGAGAGAGAATAATGAATGAATCCCCTCAAAATACACTAAGGCTAACAATATATATTGCATGCCTTAAACTCAACACTTTTCACCTTTAGAAGTATCTTAATCCACATGGCGACTTGTTCCCTATCCTCGAGAAATTAGGATAAAATAATTATCCATAAAATTACACTTTTCCAGAAATATTATAAAATATTCCTAAGACCTAAGTCTCACCCCCTTTTTCCCTTTTCTGGTGTAGTTATCCCCCCATCTCTTTTTGTCTAAGTTTGTTTGTGTGAATCAATGTAATATTATATTAATAACTTGAGTATGATTACACTTTACATGAATAGGCACACTAGCCTATATGTGTCCTAAATCACCAACATCATAATCACTCACACTCTTTGGCCTTAATACATATACAACCATATATATACATATATAAAACTCGACTTGGTGTCTACTTCTAGGTCATTTTTGTGAACTTACCCAAGTGTGCACAACACTATGAAATGTGTCCACTCTTTCTTTGATGTGAAATCACGTGCACTTACCTAGGTGCACACAACATTGTGAAATGTGTGCACCCTGTCTTTGATAGAAATTCTCCATGCACTACTCATGTGCGTGCAACACCAAAAATTAGTGCCAATGTCTCACCAACATATATGTACATTTACATTTACAATTGGTATCACTTCTCTCCATACTATATGTACAATTACAAATGATTCATATCAGGGGCACTACACTCCTAGCATGATTAACAGTGGTTGGTTGATTTCCCCTTTGCTTATTTTTCTTCTCCTTGTTATTCCTTTTCTTCTCATTCATAGCCACCTAGTTACTAGCATCATGAGTTTCACCAGTCATCGATGAATAAAGGGAATTATACCCAATAGGTGAAGAAGGAAAAGGGTCAATGGGAGGTTGATGTTCTTGAGGTGGAGGGCTTGTATTCGAGGCATCAGGATCATTTGGTATCACCGAAGAGGAAAACAACCATACCGATAACCCTATAGTGAATATGGGAAGACTCAATGTAGCATGTAAGGAGGACCAATATTTCCAAAACAAGGAAAAGGAAGAGGATCCTCGTGCAAAGGGGTTCCTTTATTGGTAGGCTCCAAAAATTTTTCCATAGACATAGACTCAACCTAGGGTCTACCAAATAAAAGAGCACACAATACCAAAGTCCCTATAATATAAGAGCAAGAAAACAATTCTCTTGTAGAAAATATAAAGGAATTAAGGGTATTCTAGAGACGGGAGAAGAGGATGTCAATGAAGAAATGAGAGTCAATTACCCAAAAATACTCCATAATGGAATTCCATATGTGCAAGTACCAGATGCAACCAACTGGCCACCTAAGGAACCAAAATTTTGTGTTGTACATTTGTCTCAGGTACTAACAATACCACCACTGCAGTCACCTGGGAAGGTAACCTAGGAAAAGAAACTAGGGATACCACTTTGCATTTGGTAGTTGGATGGAATAGCTGTGGGAGAGGGATTCTATGAATGGGTAGGGAATGCAAGAAAAATTTCTTCGACTCAAAGTAACTAAGATAGTTATGTCACCCCAAGGACTTTCCGCTACGACTATTTCCCCATTGAATCGCATAACCCCACCGAGAGAGAGTGTTGGTGATCATTCCAATCACTCTTCTCGACTTCTCCTACCACTCACTTCCTATGTTAAAGGATCTTTCCCAACAAACAATTCATGTCATTAATGGATTATTTCTCATTAGTGTTCCTAGTTTTGTTCTAGTTTCTTTGGAGAATTTACTCTCCACCCTACAAACAAGACCCTAATATCTAGACTTGTGATCATTTTTTAATAAAGAAAATGTCTATTTGATTTTATATTAGGTACCTTGTTCCTTTTATGGTTGTTGTTACTCAAAATGGTAAATGGAAGTGGAATATATGGTGTTATCACTCTGACTCCAAGAATACTTCAAAATAAAAAATGAATGGAACACAATCTTTAGTTTCGATAAAGCCTATCTTGATCCAATTGGCTATTGGTGGCCACCCACCTATTCCAATTGGCCCCTCTTGTTCGTTTTTAGTTCAACACGTTCTTTTGTACTTCTTTGTAATTTTGGGTTCTACACTTCTGGGGTTTTCTGAAGCCCTACACATCTTCTAGGTGGATATTGGTGACCTCTCACCTAATCCAATTGGTGTATTTTGTATGTTTTCATGTCATCACCTATTGTAATACTTCCAGGTCCATTTTGGAGGCCTAAATGATTTTTTCTTGGATCTCCATAGTCAAACTCTAGACAAATTTAGAGTTTGTTGGTAGAATGTGTAGTTCTCTAAAAGACATTTCCAACAAGCTATCACGCGCCTAAAACAGAGGTTGTATGCAAAATTTACGACCCTGGGAAGTTGAGGTACCAACTTACCCATAGGGGCCCACATGAATTTTGACGATTCACCTCCTAGGGTTAGGTTTTTGGATGTCTAGGGTTTTGGAATTCATGAGTAATATAGAAAAGGCCACTAGAGCCTCATTGTAATTCATTCTGCTCAGACGGTTGCACTTAGCAGCCACATATATTCTCAAAGATAGCTACCACCATTCAAGCAAGTGTTTCAGTTCTACAGGTTTACAGTTTCAACCTATTTCATTATTCAATAGAAGATATTGTTCACTCGATATCTGTTTCATTCTTCATATCTTTGTGTTTATTGTATTCAATTTGTTAATCAGTTTGTTCCACTCCTAAATCTGGATTAGTGGTATCAGAGCGATCTACTCTTCATTTATTTTTCTTCGTACATGTCCCCAACAAGATCTGGGTACAATAATTTGGTACTCGAACCAATTGATCCATTCCAATATTGGTCGCGCCGATCCCGACAACAACCTATTGGGGACAAAAAGAAATATGATGGAGCAAGAGATCCTATTAAAAATTTTCTCGAGGAAGCCCTCATGCGAAAAAGGAATGAAATGATGGACAACTTCATGTAGATCATTTGATGACTGCCCACAGGAGAAGCATCTTCATCAAGCATCCATGCAACCCCCTTCAAGGTATAGGTAAATTTTGATATTCCATTTTTTGAAGGAATGATAGATGTGGATGTTGTAGATAAATGGTTGAATCTGCTCGAACGGTATTTTTTGGTCCACAATTTTTTCGATAGGTAAAAGATTACTTTTTCACTCCTCAAGGTCGTACCCCATGTTAAATACTAGTTGGATAATTACTCTGAGAAAAGGTCGATAGAGGAATCTGCAATGTTTGTGGTGGCCCCTACATGGAATTCCTTTCGGGACGCCATTAAAGAACAATACTACCCTGTTGGAAGATACAAGGACCAGTACACCATATGGACCACCCTACGTCAAGAAAGGGACCAAATAGTACCAGATTTCACCAATATTTTCCATACTCTTCGCACCAAATTGGGCATCAAAGACTCTGAGCGTCATCTGGTGCTCAAATACCATGGTTTTTTGCATAGATACATTCAAACAGAAATGGAGTTTCTAGAGATCACCTCATTGGGCACGGCTTATAGATACCCTGTCAATATTGAGAATAAATTTAAGAAGAAAAGGCAAGAGTTTGGATCTGCAAACCCCTTATAGCCGAAGCAGGGAAAAGGTGGCCCCAAACCACACAGCAAGAGACCAAGTCAAGATGGTCACCCTTAGGAAAACCATTCCAAGATGCAACAAAAAAAGGGAAATGAGAAGATGAAGAAGGACATGGGAAATTGGTGTGAGTACCATAAAATCCCTTGGCACAACACTGAAGAATGCCTCTCCAATAAGTCACTCATGGCTGAACTTAAGGCTTCTGATTCAGAGGTCGATTCTGATTCCAAATCAAATCCTAAATAAGGGAATCATATTATAGATTATGAACCCAGTTCCACTATCGCTACTACCAAAGTCTAGCCAAGCGAACCAAAATAACGAGAGGAAGGGGAATGCCTCTTTCACTCGTAGATGTGGGTAAAGGGGGCTCCGCTTCATTTCATTAACGATAGCGGTAGTTAAAAGAGACTAATTTTAGAAGAGGTCATCAAGCGGCTGGACCTGCCAACAACACTGCACCCACAACCCTACACCATCGGCTGGCTTCACCAAGGAAGAGATCTTTGTGTCAACCAACAATGTCGTCTTCTCTACGGCATCAAGCCTTTCAAAGATGAGGTACTGTGTGATATTTATCCCCTTGAATTTTGTGATGTTATTTTAGGACAACCATATTTGTGGAAGGGTCATGTTGTGTATGATTCTAGACCCCGCAATGTTATTATTACTTGGGGTAGAAAATTGTACAAGATACCAGAGGTAGCATCGCCTACTGCTATTTCTTTAATATCTACTAAGAAATGTAGTAAAGTCATTTCACAGACCGGGAAGTTCGTCTTCTTTTTTATCTATTCTCACAGTAAGAAAAAATTCGTCGACACATTCGTGGCCTCTACACAGAGCCTCTCTTTGTAGTAGAAGCAAGTGGATGAGATCATGGAAGAATACAGAGACATATTCTCCTCACCTATAGGGGTACCAACACACTTTCAAGTCAAGCATCCAATTGATCTAACCCTCGATACACCTCTCCCTAATGGACTAGTCTATTGTCACTCATTGATGTAAAATGACGAAATCATGCATCATATCCAAGAGCATCTTCAAAAGGGGAACATCATACCACAATACTCCCCTTGCGGAAGCTCGATTGTACTGATGAAGAAGAAGGATGAGACTTGGTGAATCTGCATTGATTGCAGAGCCTTAAACAAAATCACAGTCAGGAACTGATACCCCATTCCTAGGATTGATGACCTTCTTGACCAACTCAAGGGGGAAAAGTTCTTCAACAAAATTGACCTAAATTGTGGCTACCACCAGGTTCCCATCGAACCAACTGATGTATGTAAGACAACCTTCAAATCTAAATAAGGTTTCTTCGAATGGCTAGTCATGCCCTTTGGCTTAAAAAATGCACCATCCACTTTCATGAGGTTGATGAATGATGTATTGATACCCTTCACCAAATCCTTCATGGTAGTATATTTGGATTACATCCTCATATTCAAAAGAATGTGTGTCACATACCCACTACCTCAATCCAATTTTTCGTTGATTTCTACAGAATCAGAACCCCTGAATTACCTATGGAGGCCTAGCGCAAGCTAGCTCTTTCTCTCTCTCTCCATTCCCATGTGATCGCGGGTCATGATCACGGTTCAATTAAACGTAGTGCCTATTTGTATTTCACGCCTCGATGCTACAGTGATGTCAAATAGTTCGACTTTGCAACCGCCGAACCCTGACAGGGCTAGTGACCGGCCAATAGGGACAAATACCTATAGGGTTAACAAATGGCCAATAGGAGCAAATCCCAACAAGGCTGGAGAACAACCAATGAGAACAGTCCCCGTCGCACGGTTAG
>JASDQU010033716.1:3128-17568 GCA_032191745.1 Picea mariana | reverse complement strand
TTTGAGTTCTTTTAAACAATCCTCTTTCACTCATATTTCTGATCATATCCATGAGTGGAGGAGGAGAAGACACTTAATCAAAGTTCTCATTCCTGATCAAATGTTGGCTGAGTAGTTTACCAAATAACTCATTGGGCCTATTTCCATTGATGTTTCCATGGGTGGTGTCATCACTAAAGAGAAGGCATTAGTCGTGCTCAATATCTAGATCTTGTTTATTCGCAAATGGGTACACTATACGACATGATTCCTGACGCTCCTCGTCCATCTACGACTCCTAACCCAAAACCTCTAGTAGCTTCTCATGTTGTTGATGGCGTGATTGGAACTTTCCATGATGAGACTCAGTCTACACAAGCTAGTCAAACCAATCACAAGTCTACCACTGCTAATGTAAAAAATACTCCTACTCCTTCCCTCGGTAAAACTTCTGAAGTTAATTCGGTTCAATCTACACCTACCGGTAAAAATTAGAATAAAAAATAAGGAAAGGGTAAGAATAAGGAGGACAAAAATAATAATCAATAATCTAAGAAACCCAAAACGCAGCCTACTGATGAAAATGATAAGCGTAAACCTCGATATCCTTGCCTTATCTATGGTGATGATCATTACACGAAATATTGTCCACGACGCGCTGAGCTTACTAAGTTCCTACAAGGGATCGGGAAACCTCCTACACCTGTCATTTTGTCACAACCTTTTCCTTCTTAGTAGTAGGCCCAATTGGTCATTCATGACCAAAATTCTCCCGGTACCATGTCTTATGTCCTTATGGGCACTGGTGACTCCAAGAAGAACAAAGTTGTAGTTGCAACTCGAGCCAAAGATTATTCTCCTTCAAAAGAGAAAGTTGATAGTTTACCACCTCTATTGGTTCAACCTCCTCCACCATCTTCACCTCCAAACGATCCTCTCCATCTTGAATGACTGAGCCCAGATAAATTACTTCGTCTTCCTCCCAAATGCGGTGTTAGAAATTCTTCATTCAATCCTCACGCACGAGCTGCCCAAAACTACAGTATTGTACAAGACCTTGTGCAAGCACCCTCTGCAATGTTGGCTCTCAAAGTCCTTCAAAGTTTTCCTACTCAATGGTAATTTGATAATATTTGACTTGGAAGATCATATTCCAAGGCTTCCTCCTCAATTAGCATTTCATATCCAAGTTGTTGTGGAAAATAAGAATATATGTCGAACCGTTATTGATGAAGGAGCCTCGACTTGCATTACGTTTGTCACTTGTTGGAAATCTATTGTCTCTCCTACCCTTACTGAGTCACACAATACTCTTAAATATTTTAATGGTACGGGGTTTAAACCATACGGTGTTCTTCCTTCATTGTCTATTGCGTTAGAAGGTAAAGCAGTTAATGTCGAGGTTGAGGTCTTTGATGCACCTATTGATTATAATCTTGTACTTGGCCGTAGCTAGATTGACTCCATACACGCTGTTGTTTCTACTCTTTTCTTTGTGTTACGTTTCCCACACCAAGGAAAATTCATTACTGTTGATCAACTGACCTTCTTTATTTCTGATTCACGTACTGGCAATGTAGCTTTTATTTCGAAAACGTCGTCCGGTTATGAGAATGTCAACGTGGGTTTTTTTAAAGATTCAACCTTTATGGGTACATTTCCTATCCCACCACCTGCTATTCCTCTCCTTTTCTCACCTTGATTAACATGATCTCAACCTATGTTCATGAAACCCTTGAGTCTTATGACCCGTGGATAGACCTAGCTCTGGTGGAATAAGCTTATCAAGCTATTCAATCGACACCTCCCTCTCCTCCTTCTCTCTGTGATACATCTCCTGATCCATTCCACATAATATTTCCTATTGATGAGATGATCATGTTGGTCATGTCTATGGAAGATACTCCATGGGAAGATGGGCATCATCATTCTATTCTCTTCCTAGAACGTGAGACCATAGAGAGTTGCCAACGGATTTCGAATCTGTCTACCATTGTTGTTATTTATTTTGTTCCTGAGTCAGCACACAATGTTTTGTATGAAGGGAACTTGAGCAACATTTCACCTACCATTCCCCTTGACATATCGATTAAACCTGGGGTCGTGGGAAATGTTCATATCAGTCCCTCATGTTCTACTGATGAGATCTGCACGTATAAAGCCCTTTTCCAATAATTCTATGACATTTTTTCCTGGAGTTATGAAGAAATGCTTGGTATTGATCCTGGTATTGTTGTGCATGAGATTAAGACTTACCTGAATGCCAAACCCGCTCGACAGATATTTCACCCCGTACATCCACGCAAAGCCGCTACTATTAAGCTTCAAGTTGAAAAAATTCTTAAAGATGGCTATATCTATCTTGTGGCTTTGACCGATTGTGTGTCCAATCTTGTTCCGGTTAACAAGAAATAAGGCACGATCCGCATTTGTGTATATTACAGGGATATAAACAAAGCTTGTCCCAAGGACAATCATCCAACCCCTTATGTTGACCAGATTGTTTACGACTATTTCGGGAGTGAAATCTATTATCTTCCCCTTAATGGATGGTTTCTCCAGCTATAATCAAATCAATATTTTACCTGCGAATCAACATAAGACTACTTTTATTTTCTCTTGAGAAACCTTCGCATACCGAAAACTTCCTTTTCGTCTAAAAAATGTTGGGGCGACTTTTTAGCATGCTATGTATTATGCCTTTCATGAAATTAAGCACATTGTAAAACCCTATCTAGATGATCTATCGACACATTCCATGCGTCTTCAAGATCACCTGGCACATTTACGGGCCATTTTCCTACGCTTTTGTTATTATCGCATACGTTTGAATCCACACAAATGTGGTTTTTGTGTGGAATCTGAATGTCTTCTTGGCTTTATTGTGTCTATACATGGGATTCAAGTAGACCCCTTGAAGGTTGAGTCTATTCTTAATCTACCTCCTCCTTCCATGCCACGTCAGCTCCAAAGTTTGCAAGGAAAGGAAATTTTTTTACGTCGATTCATTCCCAATTACGTTGAATTAACAAAAGGATTTACTTGGCTTCTCAAGAAAGGTTACAATTTTGTATGGGACGACACTGCAAAAAAATATTTTGAAGCTTTAAAACTCGCCTTAACCCGTACACCACTGTTGTTTCCACCTGATTATAGTCGAGATTATTTCAAGTACTTAGTTTCTTCAAACTCTACCATTGTTATGGTTTTAGTCCAAGAGGATGATTCACACAATGAACATGTTATATACTATTTGATTTGGATTCTCACGACTAACGAAATCAAATATTTACATGTGGAGAAACTGTCCTTGGCAGTTGTTTAGGATGTTCAACGTTTTCGTCACTACATATTATTATGCAGAACCATGATCATTTCCGATTGCAATCCCATGCAACATATCCTTATTCGACAATTGCTGGGGGGAAAGTACTCTAAATGGATAGTTATTCTCCAGGAGTTTGATTTGGAGTTTGAACACGCCAAGTCAAAGAAGTCTTTGGTTTTTGCCAAATTGATATGTGACCTTCCCTCTACTAAAACAAAAACTATGGCAGAGGATTCCTTACCTGACAAATCCCTATTTCTGATCAGTTCTGATGACATATGGTACGGAGATATTATCATGTATCTCTAGACCCAAACTTTTCAGCCTGATCTTTCTAATACAGATTTTCGTTGTATGCGGTATCAATCCTGTCAAAACATTATCCTCGGAGATACCATTTACCTTAGTGGTATTGATTCCATATTTTGATGATGTCTCACCTACGATGAAGCTGAGAAAGCTTTGAATGACTGTCACTCTAGAGCAAGTGGAGGTCATATGTTTGGGTATGACACTGCCCAAAAGATCTTACAAGTTGGTTATTTCTGGCCTTCGTTGTTTAAGGATTGCATTACTGTTGTCCAGAAATTCCACGCTTGTCAAACTTACAATAATAAGATCTGATCTCACCCTGCTCCTCTTCACCCTGTAGTTTATGTTGGTCCATTCGCTAAATGGGGCATTGACTTCATGACATGTAATCCTCACTCGGTTGGGGCAATGGATACATTATTGTAGTTATGGATTATTTCAGTAAGTGGTCCGAGGCGATGCCTACATTTGATAATACCGGGAAAACTGCAACGTTATTCATATTCAATCGTATCATTACTAGATTTGGTGTCCCTCAAGCCATCGTTATTGATCATGGTAGTCATTTTCATAATTTCATGATGTCTGAACTTACTGAGAAGTTGGGTCTTCACCATGAAAACTCGACCCCCTATTATCTGCAAGCCAATGGCTAGGTTGAAGCAATTAACAAAGTTCTCACTACTATGCTTTGACAGATGGTAGGAATTCATAAGTCAAATTGGCACACGATTTTGTTCTCAGCATTATGGGCCTATCGGACATCCTTTAAGTCTGCCGCAAGATTCACACCTTTTCAGTTAGTATATGGTATTGAATCAGTTTTGTTGATTGAATGTGAAATCCCATCTTTGAAACTAGTCGTCGAACTTCTCCCTAAGACCTCTGGTGACGAGGAATGTCTTTTGTATTTAATGCAATTAGATGAAATCCGTTGTGATGCTTCCTTAGTCATTGAAACTCATAAAAATCATGTCAAAACCCAATATCACAAGCATGTCAAACCACGTGTATTTTTTTAGGGCGATCTAGTTCTTCTTTACAAGCAAGATTGTGATTTGCTGGGGGCCAGTAAATTCGAGCCCATGTGGCGAGGTCCTTATATTGTGAAATGAGTGTTGGAGAAAGGGGATTATGAGCTGGTATATTATGATGGAATCCCTTTGAGTGAACCCATAAATGGGATTTACTTGAAGAAGTACTATGCTTAAATCATTTTTGCATAAGTGTTGTGTATTTTTAATGTATCATACTCTTGTGTGCTTTTTCGTTTTTGGTTCCACCTTTCGACTGTTTACCTTGCATTGTGCTTGGTTTCCAGATGTCCGTGTCTTTGCTACCCTACATTTTCTTCGTTGATGGTGTTAGTCACAGTACTCAAAACTTAGTGTCTGCTGCTTGGGCAACCTATGCACCTACGGATGAATTAATCAGTCTACATCGTGTTTGCCTTGGTCGTGCAACTAACAATATCGCGGAGTACAATGCATTTATTGAGTTGTTGACTGATGTCGTTTCACTTGGAATTCGTCATATTATTGTACAAATCAATTCACAGTTAGTAGTACTACATTTGAGTAACGTTTATTCCATCTAGAGTCCTACTTTGTTAAGGGTATACTTACGAATTCGCCTCTTGGAACGTCATTTTGATTACATTGAATATCAAGACATTCCTAGATGTTTAAATACATTAAAAGATGCATTAGCTAATTATGTTTTAGACAGACATTTGATACATTTATAAAATCCAATCACTTTGTACATAAAACAAGTAAGTTGGTAGAAGCCTTATATTCATAACGATAAAATTTTACAAAAAGTGTTTTTGTCCAAAGACCAAAATATCAAAAATGAGAAGCCCACGACTTCATACACAAAAAGCATCAAGGATGCTTATCACCATAACAATAGATTGCCCGTGTTACTCTACGGATTAGTCAATCGATGGAGGTAGATACGCCCACTATGTGGCGTTGGTAATGCCTCGGGAGCTCATCCACAATAGCGTCAGGGACATGCATAGTCAGTCCCTCCAGGTTTTGTTCTATGGCCTCAAGGTCCATGAAAGCCACTCCTACTATAGAACCTCTCTCTTCACGCCTCTGGATGGGAGATGATCTCGACGGCCGATAAGGTCCCACATCTACATTGATGAGAGAATTTGATTAATTCATCGGATAAATAACACAAAAAACATGTTTTATCATTAAAATAACAAAAACATTATATAAAACAAATCTCCTTCTTACCTATGTCCCCCCATTGGGACTCATCTGGAAGAGCCAAATATGGATATCCATGGAAGTCTACCTTGACATACGCATAATTTTCAACCATGAGCAGCTGAGTCCTCAGCCATTGGAAGAATACATCGTCATATTTGACGATGGGAACACCTCCATGTCAGACCATGATATCTACCCACCTCTTCATACTTGGATCCTGTGGAGCAGGTATACCCCACTCCACCTGCAAGCATAGGACAAGGACCCTCTCTTGGAAGAAGGATACCAAAATAGACCCATATCCAAATTGTTTCAACCCACCATTTCGGTACTTGGTAAGTTTTTTCTTCATGCTTTTTAGGACCCCTTCGCACCAGTTGAAGACTTTGGGCTCCATACATTCTATGACATACAGAAAATGACTCTGCACAGCCATATGAGGAGCTACACTCCTTTCCATGCTAGTGATGTTATAAAATATAGTCTGCAAAGGCAAATCTTGAACATCCCTGATAACTACTTTTCCGCTATATTTCTTAGTACCCGACACACAATGATGGAAGACGTAGTATTCCATGGGCTCACCGCCACCCTTGCTACCTGTAAGTGTCACCCGTGAACCATGGCGAGATATTCCTATCAAGAAATAGATATCCTCGATATCTATGGTGAGTGTGTGGGCACCCACATGAAATTCCTGCTCGTTCACATCCCACATGTGAACCAAGTACTCCAGTAGTCTCAACTAGACTCTCATGCCCTAAATCTTGAAGAATTTTAGTAACCCACACTGCATGAGGGCCATAAATATCCCTGGTTCATTCCTTGCGAAGTAATAATCTTCTTCGTGCTCTAATTCACGCCACTCCAACATCTTAACCGAGGAAGGCCTACCAAGGAACCATAAGATGAAATTAAACACAAAAATTTCTTTCCTGGGGGTTTTTTATAGTTGAGTTAATCTTTTTTAATTTTTTGGTTGTGGATGTCACAGGCCTGTGCATTCGCATAGTGCAACGTCGTTGCACCCTACCTATAGGATCACCTACGATGATCCTAGATCGTCGCAGTTCCTAATATAGGGTGCCTGTGATGACCTCAAAGTGCGGGTAACCCCTAAAAGTTGACCCAAAAACACATTTTTAACCAATGAAAATCAATTTTAAAACCATGAAAAGATGAAGGAGAAGGAGATTACCTCTTTGGTGGAGACGATTCGTGAAATGATACGTCATGTGCTCCGCAATAAATAGTTGAAAATCGGGGTGAAAAAGGGATTTGGAGCAATATTTGGGTAAAGTTACAAATGAAATGGTAAAATGTGGTTTGTTACCTATTTTATTGACTTTTATCACTTTTCATTTGCATATTATATTATTCTTATGATTTATCCAAACCCTAAAGTCTTAACAACTTTATGAGTGATTGATTTTTGCAGATTGAAAAAGTCTAGAGGTCCGAGGTTGGAACAAGGGTCCACTTTTTGGTTTATTTTTATATTTGTCGGATGTACAGATCCTTTTAGGGTTTTTCAGGAAAAACTCCGAGCAGAGTCTTAATTCTTTCTCACGCTTGTGAAACCATGAGAATGTAATCGAGTAGTCTTTTGTCGTTTTTTCGAACATGTAATGGTGACATGGAAAACAAAACCTATGGAGTATCCTTTAAGCTCTTTTCAAGCTCCCTAAACATGAAAAGATGGCTGAGCGACCTTGTTCCTTTCACGCTCGTAAAAGTTTTTGAAGAAAACATCTGATGAGCAGTAGGTTATCACTTTTTCGGTCTCGTCAGATTAATTTACGAAAAAGGACCTAGTGGAGTTCTCTTTAAGCATTTTTCAGATTCTCTAAAATTGAAAAACCCCATAGTTTTCTTTCCTTGGACTCATTAAACAAACATAAATAGACCCATATGGGATCGAACCACTCCTTCTTAGGGTTCGTTAAACATACTCCGAGGGACTCATCTGAAGGATGAGCTTACATCAACAAGCATATGTTATCCTCCTCAAGCTTGCGTAAAAATAAAGAGGTACTCACCAGAAATGGTGGGGGCGAATTGGGAAAGAAATGTGTCTATGTGTTTGTGTTAGTGGAAGTAATAGTCTCTCTTGAATATGAAACCCCCCGTCATCATTGTATCCAGGTTGGGAAATTCATTTTTCTCTTTTTTGACCATCCAAAAGTTCATATGTTGGGTCCTCATTGAGTGAATATTTCCAATGCCATTTTCGTGTCATTCATATGTTCAAGAGAAGTCCAACCTAAATGAGCCTTCTATCGAGTCAACCATCTGAAGTTATAAATTTTCTACCATGTCGGCCTTCCCTGGGTCAGTCTCGAATCAATTCATACACTGATCTACCTCAAATTTGTTTCATATTTCGTGTCATTGATGAGGGATACATCAAGTCCCTCATGTGACGAGTATTTTCCTATCGACTTCAACACATTATCTGGGAACAAGAGTTAGAAATCATTTAGTACCTTAGAGCATGCATGCCTCAATGGCAGTTCTCTTTGCTTTCAAAAGTGGGTTCACATCATTGACCCTTGATTGGAAGATTCTATCGAGTGTTTGACTTCAACTCAATTATTCACATTTGTTGGATTGTATTGGGGTACCTTGGGAGTCATTGAAATCAATGGTGATTTCTCTCGCACTGGCTAACGATTTTCATTAATGATTGGTAATCAAGTGGTTTCTACCATGTTCGACTTCAACACCTATAATCTCATGGCTAGATTCATACTTAGAGATGATAGAAATGAATACCCCGGATCTTATCATTTTGATTCAGGTTGCGACGAAGTATTCATGAATTAGTATTGACACATAGATCCATTGTGTATGTCTCGTGGCTATGTCCGAATATAAATTCTTTTAGAGCATAGATCCACAGTGTATTCCTAGTGGCTATGCCGAATTATGATGACATGGATCCACAGTGTATGTTTAGTGGCCATGACTCACTTGAAGATTATAGTCGCTTATAGTCTGAGCATGGGAATGCCTACCTCAGAATTGGTATGATATTATGCAGATGCTTGTTTTTTGGCAGGTTCCTGATCATTGTGCTCCTTGTTTTCAACACACACATTCTATAAATTATTTCAGTTGTCACGAGTTCCAGCTTCATAATTTGGGGGGAATTATGTTACACATTATTTTGGTCACCTCAGTGATCACCTAACAACATGTTTTGATGTTCCCTAAAAATATTAACAAAAAAATTTCTCCATGGGAAAAGTGATTTTCTTTTCTCTCTCAAAAACCATGTTAAGGAAGGTCGTCGCACCCTCCTATATGCATGAGGTGCGATGATGCCTAATCATCACACTCTGTCCTAAACCTGGACTATGACATCGTCACAGGATGCTTGTGCATAGGGTGCGACAATTCTTAAAGCATAGGAAAAGTCAAATTTCACGAATGTTCTAGAAGGGGATCTTCTAGAAGATGAGGTGGTCTTCGATCGCTTTGGATCTTACTCGCTTCTCTGATTTAGTGGGATCATCCTAATCTCCTCATCCATCTCTCTTTCACACTATATAAGGAGGGATCTCTCATGAAAAAGGCTAAGGTTGAATAGGCTAAGATTTGTATGGAGAGTTCTACTTCAGATTATGCTTGAGAGCTTTGCTTTGGTTCTTCGAATCAAATTGTGGATCTTCTTCATTCAAGCCATTGGAGCAAAGGTGTGTGTGTTGGAGCAAAGAGTCATCGAAAGGGGACCTTGCAACATCTAGGAATAGGTTGTATTCTCCACTTTCTATTCACTTAATATAGTAATGCATTTCTTCCCTATATAAACATCTTGTCTTCTATTGTATAATTCCTTGATCATATACATAGACTTCATTAGAATATATATATCTTTGTTTCCCTTCTTTTTTAGTTTGTGATTCTTAGACAGGCTTATTATTATGCAAACCCAAGGAAGGAGCCATAAGGAAGACACTAGCAAGGATCAAGTGTCATTTAAAAGGTATGTCACTTGTACCTCATTAAACTAGTTCATATGATAATGAAGTTTAAGGCGAAGTGTGCATTTTGCTCTAGTTTCATGTGGCATCTAAGGATATTTTTTTGTGTCCACACTTACTGATTAATCTGATTACAAGAGCACCGTGATACTTGAGCACCAGATGTCACTCTGAATATTTGATACCCAACTTGGTGTGCAAGGTATGGAAGATATTTGTGAACTATGGCATGGTCTATTTCTTGCTATAGTGTGGTCCATCTGGTATACAAGTCGTCATAACTTCTGACAAGGTAGTATTGTTCCTTAATAACATCCCTGGAGGATTCCCAGGTGGTCGTGAATGTAAATAACGAGGGTTCCTATGTTTCCTTTTTCTCATAGAAAGTTTCCCACCAATCTTTGACATGGGGAACGACTTTGAGGAGTGCAAAAGTAATATTTTCTCTATTCGAAAAGTTATGGACAGAAAAATACCCTTCTAGTAGATTCAACCACTTGTCTACAACATCTGTGTCTATCTGACCTTAAAATATAGAAATATCGAAGTTGATTTGTACCTTGAATGGGGCGGCGTTGATGGGTGTTATATATGCATTAAAAACACACTTAAACACCCTCAATTAAATTGTCAATCCGGGGTACGTAAACTTAGAGTTGTAGCAAAATATATACCAAAGGTAGAAGGGATGGTAGGAGTATAGTCTAACTAATGAAAGCAATTATCTAAGGCTAATCTACTCAAACAAACCTATCTAATTAGCAAACCGTACTAAGCAACTTAAAACTAGGTAACCTAAGTACTTTTGGGCCAAGGATCGATGGATAGTTCTAAGAAAGCAAGTAAAAACCCTATGTAAAGCAAACTAGTTCATAACAATAAGAAAAAACAATTATTTAAGCATAATAAGCAAATGACAAAAGCAAACTATTTTAACTTGCCAACCTACATTCAATGAGCAACTACCCTATGAAAGCAAATAAATAAGCAAGTAAACAAAAGCACTTATCTAACCTATTAAAGAAAATAGACAAGTAAGCAAAGACACCTAACTAACCTAATAAAGAAAAAGACAAGTAAGCAAAGGCAACTAACTACTACAAGCAAAACTTCTCATTGAACAACTATCTAGCCTAAGAGGCAAGTGGGCTAAATGCCTAATGAAAAACTATTTCTAATGCGTGAAAGGAAATCTAAATGCTCAATGCAATGCATGAAAGGAAATCTATTCTATTGAAAGCTAGAAGAACTACCAACTAATGCTTAATCTATAATAAGCAAACTACTATCTAATCTATCAAAGCAAAGTCTATCTATCTACAACAACAATACAATTATATTCTAATCTATGAAAGCAAGAAACTATCATGCATTAATCAACAATATAAAGAGACTATTATAATAAATTCAATTGCATTCTAGGCTAATGAAGCAAGTTCATAGTACGCTAAACTCAATAATTAACTATGAATTGAAATTGCAATCTAGGTCTAAGAAAGAAATTGCATGAAGTAAACTAAACTAGTTCTATTTAATAATTCAAATTTGCAAAAAGAGAAAWGCTTATAAACAKAAATTAACWATATTCCAGCATATGAMAAGTAATGAAATGGGGAAACTAACCAGCAAMTAAWGAAKMAAAACTAAGTAGCAATTAAATAAGMAATTTGAAAATAAAAACTAAGACTAACACTACCCATCCATCGAAACCTTGTCAAAGAAAGCATGCATTAAAACTCTATTTTAAAATTCCTTTTTAAACTCTAACTAATCTATTTCAGCATACATAAATTCTAGTCTATTATTTAATCACACAGGGGTTAGTGGTTTAAGCTTAAGCTTATCTATACTAACTAAGAACTCATTCCATACTAACAAAACTCCTTCATATTAACCTGCAAAAGGAAACTAACACAATTAAACTATAACAACAATTTATACAATGAGAAAACGAAATGACAATTCATGTACATGAAAAGAAATAAAAATACATCTACGCCATTTAATTCACGAGTAAATACATAGGATGGTTAAACAGACTGCTGGTGCCCCCCCAAGCAATTGTGGTTACTCTTCAAAGGCACACCATGAACTTCAGCACAATGATTTCACCATTAAAACTTAAAAACACCGTTTTACACAATTCTGGCAAAACGAAAATGGCAAAACAGAGCCAAAATCGTATTTGCCTCTAACACACTAATTATTATACTTCTTAACAATTATCTAACCACCACGGTGGTATTTATAATGTTTACAGACCAAATGGTCGACCACAGGAGGTTCGAACCACTTCTAAAATTGGCAAATTTCATTAATGGTGCCCTAACTGTCGAAATAGAGCTAGCCAATAATCACCCACCATAACAACCCAAAATTGAGTTGTCAAGACTTCAGTAGCTGGAGGGGATAAGGATGAACAAAACCCATGTCTCTGATTCACCCCCCAATGGTCGCCAATACCATAACTACCAAATCTCCCTCCATTTTTGTGCAGGAAGAGGTGTTGGACGGAGTGTCGGATCGAGTGTTGGAACAAGTGTCAGAATGAGTGTCGGATCAAGTGCCGGAACTAGAAACGTAGTGCGTTTTTTCCTTGTAACACTAGAAAAATGTGAATTAACTCTTGGAAATCATAAAACATGATGAATTACACTTGATACAATCATTAAACATGAATTACACGTACCTTATGTCGATCATACTATTTTATCATAAAATTCTTCAAAAAGCTCCTTTAAAAGATGAAAAACGCATATGTACATGTGGCAAAAGTGTATAATAACTGTCATAAAAGTGATAATATCTTGGGCCCAACATTACCCCCACACCTAATATTTTGTAGGTCCCACTGCAAACAAAATGAAATTGCCCTTTATGACTAACTTGCGAAGGAGGGGGTGGATTAGCTTTAGAAGCTTCTCCCTCTTGTCCGGGGAATTTTGACTTAGGATTTTCGTGGTGTTTCAATTGCATCTAGAGACTATTATTGGTGGAAATTAATATCATCAACCTAATGCTGTAGAGAATTCATCTTGGCTTGTAGGACAACATTATCATGGTGTAAATGGCAACTCAGTGTTTCATGCTCTCTAAGTTTGAACTGGAGAGTTTGGAGTTTTGGGAGGCTGATGATGACATGTGAGGAAACCTTGAGATGTATATTATACCTTTGATCCTTTAAACCATTCAAAACAACAATTTTACCTCTGCAAAATTAGTTCCAAAAGTGACTTCCCATAAGCGCAACAATTCTGGCCTGGCGAACTTGTGAAAAATAGGTATCAAAGTGACACCTATAACTACAATAAAGTAAAACTTGTGTAAAAATTGAGAGATTTTTTTGTTTTTAAATATGTCCTTGATAAAAACCTCTCTTGGTTTTCAAAAATTCACTTTTCGGTGTTAGGAAAACACACCAAGAAAACATGACTAAAACAAGAAAAACAGTGTTTTATTTCCTGAAAAACTAGGCCTCTAAGAGAATTGAATATATCCAAAACCATAATGTATATTTAGAAAATGAGAGAGGTTATTATTTTTTAATATGTCCTTGATAAAAAAATCTCTTGGTTTTCAAAAATTCACTTCCAGTTGTTAGGAAAACACGAAAAGAAAATATGACTATAACAGGAAAAAAATAGAGTGTTTTATTTTCTGAAAGCATAGGCCTATAAGATGATAGAATATATCCCAAACCATAAAGTATATTAAAAATATGAGAGATATTATTGTATTTTGGTATGTTATGAACAAAAACTTCCTCCAGGTTTCAAAATTACTTTCCCATTTTCTCATAATCCCAGCTTGAAGTTGGTTACTCAAAACATGCAGAAGCGCAACGTGCTCTTAGCAGAAGCACATTGTGGTCTTTGATAGGGATTTTGGAGGCCTTCCCAGAGGATTTTTGGGCTGAAAGTGGTATGGGTGGAAATTTTATGATGTATTATACATAATGGAACCATCAAGCACTGCAAATTCCTTCTCCAAACCTCTGAAAAACTAACTTCGAGTCAAGTTCTCCAAATGTGCAGAAACCCTCCTATAGTGACTGTATTTGGGGGATTTCTCTCAAACAATAATACCTGTGCATAAAATGAAGGAGGTTTTTGTTTTATGGTATATTATTGACAAAAAACTCTTTCACTTTTGTCAAATTCATATTCCTTAATTCAAAAACCAATTTTTAAGTAGAACTTTGACTAAGACAATCATTTGAAAATTTATGACAAGGAATGATGACATGACCAGGATGAGAATTTATGACCTTGGATGAGTGGAGGGAGTAGTAATGACACCTAGACACACCAATGACATTTTTACAACCAAGATATGTCAAATTGTATTTGAGAATTTTATCTTGAAAATATAACAATTTGACCTAATAATCCTATCAATCACATGAAAGAGTAAATTTGATCACGGGTGACTAACTGTTAGTGATATTTCTTGTATAGGGGGGTAGAATGCAAAAGAAGGGGTAAAAACCCACTTGTCCAGAGTTTCGGGCGACAATGCGCCCGTGGTAAGCAGCAAGCAAGTCCAGGCGCTCCAGATTTACGCGTCCAGATCGACGGCACATATTGGATTCCGGACCCCCCTTGCTT
>JASDQU010033712.1:3829-17775 GCA_032191745.1 Picea mariana | reverse complement strand
CCTTCAATTTGTCGATCAAGAGGTTCTTTTTCTTTTTTTGTGCCCTCAAGGTTCCAACTGAATATTGGTTGGTTGTAGCATAAGTCCCCAGTGTTCCTGCTACCTCATCGATGAGCTCCTCATATTCCACGACCTCTCCATCTCTCAGGATTTTGTATTTTTTAGCGACTGTGCCCGGTCTTTGATATATTTCTTTCTTCACCACGTCCTTCCTTTTCTTACTAAAGAAAAATTTGTTAGGAGGAAACTCTTCTACAGAGATAGGAGTCAGGCCCTTATCAAAAATCCATTATGCATCGGGATTCCCCTTTGTGAATTATAAGGGTGTCATAGCTACAATGGGACTATCGATTTCCTTGGATGACTGTTTCAAACTAGTGTCCATGGCCATTTTGCCTGATGTGAGGAATGACATGTCACCTACCCCTTGCGAGGGTTTTCCAGCTTGACCTTCGACCTATTTTCCTGGTGTAACTGTCTTTGGGTTTCCCTCTTCTTGGTTGGGGATCTTGGTATCCTCTATTTTTTCCGGAGTCTCAGTTTCTTCATTCTCCTTCGAAGTTTATTTTTTGTTAGGGTTTGTGTCCGTTGAGCCTTGGGCTTATGCATGTTGTGTATCCAAGGGTTTTGAGTTTCTGCACTGTAAAATTTTGGGGAGGCAAATACTCTGGTGCTCCTGGAACTTATAGAAATTGATCATATCTCTAGGAAACAGAGCATGAACCCAACTCAAGAATTCTCTGTAGGTTCTCACTCCTCGAAAGATTTTGTCATGAGGTGAGTCTTCGTGCTCGTACCTCTTTATACCACAACTTGCTAGGTGATTACTCACAACCTTGTTTGGGTCGTGTCTCTTAAATTCAATGTCTACTAATTTCATTTCTTCTAAGGCCAGGGCCTCCACTCTGGCATGGCTGAAATCTAATAAAGAATACATACCAATGTGAATGGGAAAGGGTGGCCATACCTTTTTACATACTCCTTTGAGCTCCTTACTTATCCCACCGAACACAATTTTCTTGGCAATCTCACAACATACTAGCTAATTCAACAAAAATAGCAGTAGGGCATGTGGGGGAATAGAGCTGCCAAAAACCTGAATGTATGAAAAATATGCTTCTATATACCAATTTTCCACACTGCTTAGGTTGGTCGTGATTTGGTCTAAAATCCTGGGAGGTGGATGGCTAAATATGGAGACATGCATTGGTACCATTACCCAGTTGAAAATATCATAGATGAATTCTTTGGCTTTATCTTCCCATAGTTTTGAGTGGTAGACATGAATAGGCTCTACATTAGATGGAGTCTAGCTTCAGTTCATTAATGGGAAAGGTGTCTTGAAGAAAATAGCGTCCATGATGTAAGCAGACATAAATAATGAAGGTGCTTTCCCACTCGTCTTATGTGCTCAATATTCAGTAATTCGACTGGCTAGACTGTTTGATGACAATTTGGAACAGTCGAAAGAAAAACCCTCGGCTACTGTATGAATAAGTGGTACCCATGAGAGGAAAAAGTGAGTGGTTTCTTCCTTTCCATACAGTCTACAGGCTATCATCGCTATATACATGAATTGTGGCACTAAAGATGAGATCGAATAAATTCCATGAGTATCAACCTTGAATTTTGCGGGGTGCAAAACCAAGTCTTTGATTAGATTGGATAAGTTTTTTCCAAACTGCTCGCATTCATTTTTTTGAAACCCCTCTAAGAATTTGACATTGTGAGTAAGGTTTGGTGTGGGTGACAATTTATACATTGCCTGCAAATTCTCTAGTTTGAATGTCCCAATTGCCACCTTCTGTTCATTGAAAATTGTCCTCGTTGGGATGTCTACATGGTCGAGTGCCCATATGATCATATAATAATAGGGAAAAAGTCATGGCCTTGTTTCTATTTTGTGTATCTCTACCTGAGAAAATATTTTTTATTTGGTGGACAAGTCATCTTTCTCGTTATCACTGGAATCATCCAGACAATTTATCAGCTCGGATTGCAGAATGTTGGGAATGTGCATCCATGTTTTGACAGTACTAATACTTCGAGGAGAGGTATCATAAAAAATATATGAACCTTGACCTGAACTCTTGGCAGCTTCCTTGAGTACTTTTCACAGAGCCATGATACAGAACCTCACAATTACATCCCTTGTCGTAAAAGTGAAAACACAGACATAAGTTATCCTGGTGAAATGGCTCTGCATATAATAGAAAGAAAATCTAAGACAATGAAAGAAACCCTTTTTCCTTGATCACTTAAGTCAGTGTGATTCCTTGCTGACATAATGGTTAAATCATTTAATGGAAATATTTTTGAAATAAAACAGGATCTTATTGTCAATCACCTCACTGAAATTCAAATAAATGCCGTAAATGTTTGACGACGTGACTTGGGAAAAACACAGAAACATTAAAACTTCATCTGCAAATTGTATGGGTTAAAAGTTGCTTAAGGAATTAATTAATCCAGTTTAGTTCCTTTAATTAATTGTGTTTAGTCCTTAATCCCCTTTTCAGCATTCGATGTATCAGATGATTTCACTCTTAGTCTTTGAACACCAAAAACCCGAAATCACGATAGTGCGATTTGGTTGATTAGCTGTGATTTGACTTAAGATTTTAATTAATCATGCTTAATTAATGAATATCATGACTTCGGGGATCATAGTTACAAAGGTGATATTTTTTGAGGTAACAATCACCAAGTTGCGAAAACACGATAAATATTAACTATGTCTTAAAGTGATTTACTCTTGATATTAACCTGAGTGACTTAAAACAACTTCGCATGTTAGAGGTTTGAAAAGCGTTCAATGTGTAACTCTCGAAAGTGAGAGCATGAGGTAATAAAAGGTGATAATCCTTTCTTAGTGGTTCAGTAATGGTGATTAGAACTAAAACACTTAACGCCATTTCACGTGTCGGGATACTAAAGCTTTGGTGGGTATAATCATGAAATAAATGAAATCCCAAATTCTGGCTTTTTGGGCTTAAGTATAACATCTCACTTACTTAGAAAAAGGGTAGCTCCAACCTTTGAAACTAGATTATTTGAAAAATACAAGTGTTACAACATAGGCTCCAACTAGGGATCTCATCTCATTGCGGGACAAGAAGAACAGTAGACCAAGTGCCAGTATTGGGTAAATGGAGTCATTAGTCTATTTCTGTGAAACTCGCTTTAGAAGAAGGATACAGAGGGAACTTTGAGGTTTCATATTTATTTCCAGAAAGCTTTCAAAACTCAATTGTTTTCCAATCTCAACTGTAGTCCATTCAGTGACCTTCCCTTTCTCAACGCTAAATTCAGGTCTGCTTAAGATGACCAAAACAATCTTAGGAAATTCAACAGGTATTGTGGGTTTCGGCTTGCATCAAAGCGAAGTAAATTCCATTCTTTTAATCAGGGAGTACTGCACGAACTTGGGATGTAGATCCATTTTTAAAGAAAGATAATTACCAGAGTATAGTATAATTCCTGTATGAGAGCCTTACAGATATATTAGATATTGCTTCACTACCAGCGAGATTGTTCAGTACCCTGGTGAAGTTATCTGGTTCCCTTTATTGAATTTCCTTTCATCACTTCAAAATGTAACTATGCATTTAAATGCTGAGATGAGGGTAATCATTTTATGAGTTTCCTTTCATCATCTCTTTGGACTAGATGGGGGCAATCAATTATGAATTTCCTTTCACCATCTGTCTTATATTTTATTTTTAAAATATGAAGTGGGGGCAATCAAATGATATAAAGCACACCAGGGGTGATATCTGTGTAGTATTCGCAACAGAGGCCTGTCAACTTGCTTTGATTACTTTGGACCGACTTTCTCTTGACTTTCAAAACATCTTAGTCTGTAGGAAATTATGGGGGAATTTATTTCCAGGGGTCTTCCTTTGAGAAATACTTAATCATTTAAAACCCATTAAAAACCCTAAGAGAGTTAGGATCAACCTATGCATAACTTTACTCAGTAGGAGACCAAGGAGTCGTGAAGGATGGCTTATTTTCTAAGATTCGTTTTCTAGGTTCTAGAGCTAAAGCGTAACCTCTTCTTCCTCCATGGAGCCCATGAGAAGGTGTCTGGTGTTTAAGGAGAGAAGGCCAAGGACAGATAAAGGATGACAGGGAAGGGTTTGAAATTAAAAAACACAGGCATTATAATGCCATCCTGACTCTTGGAACTTTTTCTTTGGAGATTATTTACTTTCTCGATTTATTTTAATTATTTTTTGTCTTATCCATGTGAGATTTTTAGAATCCATAGTAAAAAGTTGTTCTTTTAATGACATGTTAGGTGAATATATCATACTCATGAGACCTTTTTTGCACTTAAGTGATATTCGTTTGAAATACAGACACTTCAAAAATTCATACCTTTGCCTTACCATTTCGTTCTCTTCTTAATAAATTATTTTTTATCACCTGTTTCGGGCGAATCGATTTCTTGATACATGACCTTTTGTTTTCTCCTTTTGTTGTTTGGGATGTAAGACGGGATCTTGTAATAAAACAACATGAAGAGTATCAGGGCTTTAAGATTTATGGAATTCAATGTGTTGAAAATTTCATATCCCTACTTCTAGAAAATCACTAACCTGTTTTATTTGCGATGAAAGTAAAACTTACTGAAAAGCTATAAAAAATAGAAAACACAACCCGATGTATACAGTGGAAATTTGGAAATCATTTGTTGCATATAGTGCTTCAAATAACGCCTTGAAAGGGGCATTAAGAATTTTACCATCCAAATTCTCAAACAGAAATTAATTCTTCCCTTCAAAAGATGTGACTTTGAACAGTCCATACCATATATGATCAAATTTACCATGTTTTGCCAAGTCTTCCCTCCTAGCATCCCATTTCGAAACAAGATCACCATGGAGAAGTTCTCTGTCTTTGGCCTTAATATTGAACAAAACTTTCATGTTGTCCTGGTATTTCTGCAGCCTTTCGTCCACTTCTTCCCTGTGCTATTGAACTTCAATCAATTGATTTATTCTGCTTGTGACATGGTTTGGTTCTTGTTTCTCATCTTGCCAAAGTTTCATCACAGGAAGCGCCATATTTATAGGTAATACCACGTCAGTCCCGTATACCATTTGGAAAGGAGAAGTGCCAATAGATTTTTTTGTACCTATCCGATTCGCCCACAAGGCGTAATTCAAATGCACATGCCAAGATTTTTTGTTTTCGCTCAACACTTTCTTAATTATCGTAATTAAACTTTTATTTGAGGATTCAGCTAGCTCATTTCCTTGGGGTTAATATGCCATGGAGTGGCACAATGCGATATTGTATTTTTGGCAAAAGCTGACAATTCCCATAGATTTGAATGCCTGGGCGTTATCTGTGACTATCTTTCAGGGACGTCCGAATCTAGACAATATGTTCTCTTCCAGGAAATCTATTACCACTGAATTAGTCACCTTTCTATTCAGAATAGCCTCCACCCATTTGGTGAAGTAATTTGTAGTAGTCAGGATCCATTTGTGTTGAAAACTGAAATGCAAGTTATTTTTTCCTATAAAATCCAACCCCCATTGTTGAAAAGGGGCTTCCATTTTAACCAGAACCAAAGGTAGCGTTGGGAGTTTCTTCTTGCCTACAAACAATTGGCAAGGGTTGCAGGATCTCACTTTGGCATTGACATCTGAGAATATTTTAGGCCAATAATATCCCATCCTCATGGTTTTATAAGTTGTTTCCCTCCATGCGTGATGCTCTCCGCACACTCATTCGTGAAATTCATTTATGAGCCTCTCTATTTCTAATTCTACTAAACAAACTAGTAGGAAGCCTAATGGGTCCTTCCAATATAATTGGTTTCAGATATACAGTACTTCACCACATGTAGCTTCAGTGTCCTGGCTTTAGACGGAGACAGATCACTTGGGCATTTCAGGGTCAGTAGGTAGGACACTATGTCTTTATACCAATCCGATGAGGCAACATTCTCTTTGATTCTGGTTGCAGTTATTCAGTCATCGATTTCGTTTATGTCCACACATCCTTCATATCCTTGTAGTTTATTCATTCCAAGTGCTTTGAAATTTGATTCAGCTAAGAGCTTAGACAAACCCTATCCTTTTACTAGTTTCGTCAGTTTCACCTCCAGATTGAATTCTTGAATCTTAGCAAGCCATCGACCCCTCTTCCCATCACTGTCGGGCTGAACCAATATGTATTTTACAGAAATGGTGGGTATGTATGCAATTACCTTGGAGTGTAATACATAGGTTCTAAAAGCCTTTAGCACCTTAACCATAGCACATGCTTTCTTTTTCATTATATCATATCTCAATTCAACATCTCTAAGACTTTTACTACAAAAATCTATTGGTTGTTTGAAACCTTCTTCATTCTTCTGGAGGAGTACTGCCACAACTGTGTGTTCGGATGCGAACGAGAAAATCAAAAAATCTTTTAGATAATCAGGGCTTGCCAATATAGGCACTTTGCTTATAACTTTCTTGATGCGTGCAAACGATGCTTTAGATTATGTCATCCATTTCACTTTGTTGTTCTTCTTTAGCATATCTGTGATCAATTTCATGATTTTAGCAAAGTTTGGGATAAATCTTATCAAAAAATTTCTTTTTCCTAAAAATGATTGAATTTGTTTTACATTTCTAGGAATATTTATGGTGTCTATAGCTTCAACCCTCTTAGGATCAATTTTAATTCTGTCTCGAGACATAATATGGCCCAAGAGTTTACCTTCTTGCATAACAAAGTGATACTTCTTGGGGTTTAAGGACAAACCAAATTTGCTGCATTTCTCAAATGTTTGCTTGAGATGTATCAGATGATCTTCATCAGATTTAGAAAAAACGGTCAGATCTTCAAGATAAATAACCACTAATTTATCCCTCTCGCCGATGAAAGTGATATCCATAGCATGCTGGAAGGTAACACCTACATTCATTAGACCAAAAGGAATTTTGTCATACATAAATGTGCCCCAAGGGGTGGTGAAGGCTATTTTTTCTTTATCATTCTCATTGACAACAATCTGATTGTAACCGGAAAACCCGTCGATCATTGGCATCCTATTCACCCCAACTAATTTTTCCAAAACATGATCCATTTTGGGTAGAGGACAATTGTCTTTGAGAGAGGATTTATTCAGATTTCTAAAATATACACACAGTCTGATCTCCCCACTCTTCTTCCTAACCGGGACCAGGTTGGCTACCTAGTCAGAGTATCTCAGTGGTACAATTATTTTTGTGTCCGGAATATTTTTGACTTCCCTTTCGACCATGGGCAATAAAATGGGATTTATTTTTCTAATTTTCTGTCTAAAAGGTTTGACACCGGACTTTAAAGGTATCTTGTGTTATCACAGTGGTGTCATAAGTTCTCATCTTGTCATAAGAGCAAGCGAAAATGTCTTTATACTGTTCGAGTAAATCAACATACTTACCTTTTGTCTCAGGAGGAAATTATTTTGATATTTTTACTACTCTAGGCTCCTCTTTGGTCCCTATGTTGCAATCTTCAACCTCTTCTGGTTGAGGTTGAAAACTAGATTTTAAGGGCATGTCATTTTGGTCAAACCATCTCTCCAGAAGGATTAGTCATTTTGGAATCTGATTGTTCTTTAATACTAACATGCTATGATTCGTGATCTTTTCTTGGAACTCCTAAGGATCCTCTCTCTCTTGCATAATCCAAGTATGGTCATTTTGGTTTTCTTGGTCAATGTGAGTTTCGATGAAGTCATCCACCATTTCAAGGAATTTTCTGATCTGTTCGTCATCTTCAAACACTTGCCAATGTTGAATGTTTTTTGGTATGGAAGGTTTGTACCTAACCTCTATGTGGTACTTTAGTTTGAAAGTTGTAGGGGGTGCAAAAGTTGAGGCTTCTTTGGCTAATGAATCAACTTGTAGATTTTCTGTGCGTGGAATGTAATGAACATTTACCAATGAGAAGAGATTTTCTATTAAATCCCAGGCACAATTTCTGTAAGATCTTAATCTTGGGTGTTTGTCTTGGTATTGCCGATTTATCTTCTTCACTATCAACTCTGCATCTCCATAAACTTCCAAGTTCCTTATGTTCATCTTCTTGGCAGCTTCTAGTCCCAAGACTAAAGCTTCATACTCACATACATTATTTGTGTAGTCTATGTCCCACTGAAGCCTGTAAGAAAAGGGAATAACAAATTCATTTTCAGGTGCTACAAAAAGTACTTCTGCGCCTGCTCCTTCACACGACGAGGCACCATCAATTTTTTTTTTTCCAAATTCCAGTGCTATACACATTTTCATTTGTCTTTTCTAATTTATTTTCATCTATGTAATTTTATTCTGTATAGTTATTTACACCATCATCAAAATATAAAATACAATTTCCCAGATCTTGATCGGTGACATAAACAGGGTAATTGTTAGGATTATGTGGATCACTTACTATGTATGCCAACCGTGTTTCCCTGTATAACCGAGTGAACTATCTGCCAAAAACAAGAATAGTGGTGTAGGTCATGTCTAACTAAAGAGACCCCCCAAGTTTGGCTCCTCAAGACCTAGATAATAGAAAACCATACTTTGGAGGTATATCAATGATAACTACATCCATAAGGACACTTTTCACCAGAACCTGTGCAAGAGTGACTACTAAATATTTTATCATTCCCATGCACTTAACTCTCCTTGAATAAAAAAAGTATAGATCACCATAGGCCCTAGTGATATCGAGGCCTAATCTGTCCATAATAGACTTGGGCATCACATTATGTGAGGCTCCAGAGTCCATCATGCAATTATGTAGTAGCCGATCATGTACGTTCAGGGTAATGTAGAAGGGGGTGACGATATCCATGGAACCCTTGAAATGTGGACGAAAAGTGATATTAGGCTTATCATCTTCCAAATTTATCATGTCAGACTGACTTTCTAAATATGAAAAATTTATCATTTTGGTTATTTTCTTTCGATACACAAGATTCTTTGCCAATTCGACCAGAGGTATTGGTATCTTGCTCTTATTTATCTCATTTTCTAGGTTGAAACCTCCCACACCCTTATCCGTTTCTCTGGTTGAAACTTCAGATTTCTTCTTTTCTAACTTATTTGTTTGCATTGTTTTATTTTCCGTGACTCTGGTTCTCGGTGTTTGTGTTTTAGCTGTCTTAGTTCTTCTCGCTTGGATCTCAGCCTCCTTTACTTTGGGATTCTGTGAGTCCACCCCTTTTACTTTGTTATTAGGTATCTCGGTCTCTTTTGGGGCGAGCTCATATGTTTCACCTTTGGGGAGAATTTCTTGGGTTGAGGAGTCGACATAGATTTATTTTTGGGCCTCATATTGTACTTATGTTGGAGCTCAACCATTATAGAATCGACCATTCCTTGATAGGTAGAATCATCGATGTTTCTTATGTTATCATCTTTATTTGACTGTTGTTCTATGTTTAGGGACTTCTCGTAATCTTCCTTAGTTAAATGAGGCTGCGTAAAATCGTCGCCCAAATTGTTTATGTCTTCTTCCAAGTCCTCAAACTATTGCATATCATTTCCTCCAATAAAATTTTCATTTTTTAAAGGGGTTTGAATTTTTTGGTCCTCATTTTTAATCGGTCTTTGTTGAATTTGAGGATTGGGGTTTCTCCTGAATTCTCTCTTAACGAATTGATCTGCTTTGAATTGATATAGATCCATCCTAGAAATTTCATTTGATAACTCTTTAATTATCCTAGCCATATCATCTATTTTATCATCTGAGGACCTTCCAGATCCTGAGGTTTGCGCTTATTCTCTGAAATGTTTGGTCTCTCTCTTTCCCGTTTCTATTTTTGTTTTTAACTTACCAGAGGCCAACATGTTTAATTCAATCTCTATAGCATCATCCTACATTCAAATTAGGTCAACCCCTCTCCTTTCTCTTAATAATAACATGGAATCAGGTTCGAAATCTCCTGCAAAGGTTACCTTGGCTGCAGGTTGAGATGGTTTAACTTCAACCAGGATCTTATTATACAACATGTTAAGTCTTTGAATGAATTTCATGACGATTTATGAATTTTTTTTCTTTAAAGATCCAAACTCAGTCAAATAATATAAATGATCTTTTTTTCACCCCATTGTCTGAGAAAAGAGTCTTCTAGAGAATTGTAGGATAATATTGAACCTGCGGGCAAACTTTGAAACTAGGTTCTCACCTGCCCCTTGAAGGTCTGGACAAACAACCGTGAATACACATCCTCATGTTTGATCCCTAGGATGCCTGTGAATTGATCGAAGAAATTTATATGCTTAGTCACAGTTAGATCTCCTTCACTTGTGAACTTAGGTAGGTTTTTCATGTAGTTTTCTGGTAGATCATGAAGAGATACTGGGAGTACCAGAGGAGCGTATCTGGCAACTACTTTGGCGAAAACCTTGGAGGGTGGGGGTGGCACTTGACCTCCCCCTCCTCCTCTTGCAGCAGCCATAGATATTTTATAAGAGGAAACCGATATGTCGTACAAAGGGTTTTGGAATATGTATAACAAACCTTTAGCTTCTTCGAGAGAGGAGGGAACTGAAAAATTGGGGAATGGGATATGGGGGCTTGGTTCCTTTGACTTGCAAGATATGTAAATGGGAGAACCCATAAGCGTGGAATCTAAGTATATGGTATACTCTTTGGTGCCTTGCAAGTTCAGGAAATCCAAATTAAAAGTTGATGGAATATCAATCAATGCAAGCTTTACTGAAGGATTCTCCCTTTCATTTACGTAGGAGGTGGTTGTATAAGTTTTAGATTTAACTTTCGGGAAAGCCAAAATTGGTATTAGGGTTTCAGCTTCAACTGTCTTGGCCAACGTTTCTCCTAAAAGGGTTTTGGTAGGGGTTTCTTGCAAAGTTACCATTTCAAACGGGATCTTAGCCTTAGGCTGCGTATGCTTAAGCTGGTAAACTGTAGTAGTTGGCTTAAGGGAGCCTCTTGTTTTTAGTATTTTTTCAGGATTGGAAATGGGCATGGTTTGTTTACCATCTCGGTTTTGTCTGGTATTCCTTTTACCAGATGCCAACTTACTTAAATGTGGAGTCTCCAAGTGAATGATAAAAAGTTAGCCTTTGGAAGGTGTTCACTCTTTGTTCACTATCAAGGAGTAGAAACTTGCAAATGTCGTTCTCCCAGGGAAAATAATTTCGTATCTTCATCCTCGAAAACAATGCCAAAAAGATGTTGTTCCAGAGTATGTACTTAAGGCTATAAAGTATAGAGTCTAGGCATCTCAAAGAGGGTGACCGATATAAAGGGAAAAGAACAACCTTCAGGAAAAGAAGCTATGGTTGATTTCCGAATTGTCTTTGTTTGGCTTCCCAAAGTTCCTGGATGCTTATATCCCGTTCAATGGCTGCCCATGAATGTTCGAGTTCTACCCAGGTGGTGGCAGTTTTTAGTAAGGTATCAAAAAGATTTAAAGCGATGCTGGTTTGATCTAAAAGACCGAGTTCAATGTTGGGCTGTCTAACAACCGACACAATCATGAAGGAACAAATTTTTAAAAGGATTTGATGTTTAAAACGCTGTTTAAATTTTAGATCATATAAGAAAGAATTCGCGGATCCGAATTAATAGTAGAAAAAAATCCAAAGGCCTTTTCCCATAATTGAGTTAATTTTGAAAAGTCAGGCATGAAACGTAATAAAACATTAAGCTATCAACAATGCGAGGCTCCAATCAAGGGAGAATCTCACCTTGTAACAAAAGAAGAAAATAGACAAGAAAAAATTTGACGAAGCATAAAATATAGAAATCTAAATAATTCACAGGTCTTGTACCTGCTGATAGCTGATACAGAGGAAAAATTGTAAATGATTAGATAACTAAATAGTTGATCACCACAATAGAGGTTGCACTAAATTGCAGCTAATAATTCATCAAAGATATACATGAGAAATGAAACTGGATATGAAATAACAGAGAAAAACACATAACTCAGTCTTCACAGAATTTGGAGTCTTCAGATTTCTTTGTATTAATTCTGGCAGAAAGAAAATGTATCTATTACAATTGGCCAAAAAGAAAAATCCCACGTTCTCTTTTCAAAATGCATATTTATACAAGCTTAAAAACACTTTGAATTCCAATCGTTCTAGAATTTTTCGGTTACAACTGAAGAATTGAAGCATTTCATTTCCTTGTCCTTCGTCTTCCTCCATACGAGCATAGCGCCTTTATTTATTCGTTCCTATGTATCCAAAAATAGAATGGAATAAACATATGTCATTATTTAACACTAGAAGCCTACCCTTTCCCCTACTCAATGCAATTGACACACCTTTCAATCAATTGGGCTATCAACTTGGAAGGCTCTTCTTGGTTGTTTTCCTCAAAAGTGTAACAATTCTTTGCCAACTGTGGCAATCTTTTTCCTACTTTTCGGTATTCTATGATGATAGACCATAATTGTAAACTTGACTTTATCAACCATTTGTCTACTTGGGCAATATCGACCTGATTTAGCTGGGATATTTCAGCTTGTTCCTTTTCCACATTTTCCTTGATATCTAGCAGGTGTTTGGCTATGTCAATTTTTCCCAGTGTCCCAGCACTACCTTCCTTATCAAGGTCTAACAAGTTTTTATTTATCATGCCAAATGTTTCTTCACAATAATTTCTCATTTCTTTATCTCTTTCTTTGCTCTCTGATATATTATGATCCCACGCCTTTAGTAAGATATTCCCTCTAGTTTGCTCAGGGATGGATAATCTGGAACTAAGGACTATTTCTTCTTTCACTGTTGCTATAACAGCCTCCTGGAAAGCAACCAAAGCTGCCCCAGATTCTCTTTCTCTCAAAGAGATATCCTTTAGTTCTTGATCTATTGTTTGAAAGTGATTTTTGATGATTTCCACTTTAGCAAGCAGATTCTGTTGAACTACTACTACCTTCTTTCGGATTTCGATGGCTTGAGATTTAAATATCTTTATATCTATGACCTAGTTCTCGACATAATTCAAATTTGAATGCAATTGTTTTATAAACTCCCCTTTCTAACTTACCTATGCTTAGTGTATTTGGGCCGACTGACGCATCTGCTCAAGGTCGGATTTAAGTCTTTCGATTTCTTGCAAATCAGCTACTCTGGCTTTCTCAAGACCTTTGCTCACCTCATCCCTGGCATTCACCTCCGTTGTAGCTACCCTAACCTCCAATTTTCCGATCAAGAGGTTATTTTGTTTTAGCTGTGCCCTCAAGGTTCCAACTGAATACTAGTTGGCCGTAGCATAATCCCCCAGTGTTCTGTTGGCAGCCAACCCATTTTTTTTGATTACTCTCAAAAAGCTGCCCACACCCCTTTTCGTATTACGATAAATCATTGTTGCATTGTGCTTTTAAACATTAGTCTTATTTTTGCGACCATTGCAATTCAATTTTGACTCAGTTTTCACAACTGCAAGTGTGAAAACACCTCTTTCGTTGCTAAGATTGTCGTCGTTTTTGGTTGATTTGTTGAAAGATACTTGATCACTGGTTTATTACATGACTGCTGAAGGTTTTATTGAACTTATGATCTCGAGCATTATCTTACCTTGATTGCGCATTTGGATATATTTCATTGTTAAACCTTTGGGCACAAAAGTTATTGGTCTTGTTCTTATTTTATGAAAATTGTGTAATGGATTTGGTCATATTGCTTTTATCCTTGTTTTGTATTTTCATTCGATTGCTATATGAAAATGTTTTTGGTTATATGGTTGTAAAAACTTTGGAATAAAAACATATATAATGTGCACCAAATTCTTGGACAAGTTATAAGGTATGATATCAAAGGTTTCAAGGCGCATGAATTGATCATAGTCGACTTTACAAATCGGTACTTGGCATACTATGTTTGCAAAGTTGGATTATATGTTGAATGTTTCATGAATCTCGAGCTAAGTATTAACAATAAACCCTGTGATTGAGCGATTGATTGAACGATGGAATTGGCACA
>JASDQU010033709.1:0-21982 GCA_032191745.1 Picea mariana | reverse complement strand
GACTTAACTGTTTGGTAGACATCTATAACCCCTGGAGTCAACACTCCGCCAGGTGAACTTGTGGGAGACTAAGGGCTCTAAGGAATAAGGCCCCCGCCTTATTGCGCGCCCGTTAGAATCATCGTGAGCGACTGTCGCAGTCTGCCCTCACGGCATCATGGATCCTCTCGAACTAGGTAATCGTTAACCTACAGTTCGAGCCACGACGGGAGTGCTAGTAGGCTGTGGCAGGGCTGCTGTCCACACCTCTCCCTCAACCTCTCTGGAAATCATGTGTGGCCCCTTTACTCCATATGTGAATCTGGTCGGCAAGCTATCGTCAGTCTGCATCATCAACCATCGTGTCAGAACGTCAACAACATATCATAAAATCAATATCATATCATCAAAACAAAGCAATATCACCGTAAATGAATCAACCCAAATAGCACACTCCCTGACTCAATCTAGAGTCCAAGGGGGTTCCGCCGATGCCTCTGCATCCTCAAGGTCCGAAACCTTGCACACTCAATGAAACTGAGTCAGCAGCACCTGTCTACATCAAGTAGTAAAACATCATGTCGTCTATCAGAACGCATCATAATCCAGCATAAATGTATTAATATTAGAAAAGTCGAGATCACTTGCGAGCAAGTGTCCTCAAAGAATAAGTTTTGTAAGTGCGCCAGAGCGGGATGTTACACACATCTCTTCTCAGAGATAAGCTGTCACCATTCTAGCGACTCTTTCGCTTTGCATTTTTACAGTCTTTGTACATTTTCGCTCATTAATAGAAATTGTGTATTATTGCATGTCTTTGTTTATGGTTGCATCTCTGATACATTTTTGTTATATTATTGGATATCTTAGATATCTCTGTACATTTATTTATTATATCTCCTCTCTCATTTCGTGTCGAAAATAATCTGGATCAGTGGTATCAGAGCATGCTACTCTTGATCCTTTTTCAGTGCATGTCCCCGACGAGGTTCGAGTATAGCAAGTTGGGTATCGAGTTTGTCTCTCTTGAGGACAATCACTCTCACACGCCCAAGAAACCCACCATGGCAGAAGAAAAGAAAAACGACGGAGTGGAAGATTCTATCAATCTGTTGCTTGAGCAAGCTATCACGCGACAGAGAGACAAAATGATGGAGAATTTTTCCCACATCCTTCAACGCCTACCGATAACAACAGACGGGTACTCATCAAGAGGCCACTTTGGAGGCACCTCACCTTTCAAGGTACAAGTTAATTTTGATATCCCAGTGTTTGAAGGACAGATAGATGTAGATGCCCTAGACAAATTGTTAAATCTACTAGAAGGATATTTTTCTGTTCACAATTTTTCCAACAGAGAAAATATCACCTTCGCACTCCTTAAGGATCTCCCCCATGTCAAACAGTGGTGGGAAACTTACTAGGAGAAAATTTCCACAGAGTCTATAATATATGGGGTCGAGCCCACTTGGGATTTTTTTGTGGATGTGGTCAAGGAACAATATTACCTTGTTGGAAACTATGACGACTAGTACAGAGATGGACCACACTACGGAAAGAGAGGGGCCAAACAGTGTCGGAGTTCACCAATACCTTCTATACCTTGCGCACCAAGCTGGGTATCAGATACTTCAAGCAACATATGGTTCTAAAATACCATGGGGCTCTACACAGATACATCCAAACTAAAATGGATTTTCTAGACATCTCATCACTGGGTGCTTCTTATCGATATGTTGTTAAAATTGAGCACCAGAACAAGCGGGAGTTCGAGTCTGCAAATCCGCAACAATCAAAGTATGGTAAAGATGGCCCTAACAACCAGCCCTCAGAAAACCAATCCAAGCCACATGAAAAAAAGAGTAATGGAAAGACGAAGAAGGACGTTGGAAAATGGTGTGATTTCCACAAAAGTCCATGGCACAACACCGATGAATGTCCCTCAAAATAGTCATTGGTGGCCGAGATAAAAGAAAAGGAGTCGAACCATGATTCAGAATCTGATTCAGAAAATAATGGAAGAAGACAAATTATCGATGCAAACCCCATTGCTATTGTCGCGACCGCAACAATTCAACCAGAAGAACCAACAGATCCTGAAGAGAGGGAGCACATTTTTTATTCATAGATGTGGGTGAAGGGGACCTTGCTGCATTTTATTGTTGATAGTGGAAGTCAAAATAACCTCATCTCAACAGAGGTCATCAAACAATTGGGATTATCGACTACACCACACCCGTAGCCATACAACATCGAGTGGCTTCGTCAGGTATGATATCTATGTGTCATCCAATAGTGTCGATTGTCATACGTCATCCAACCCTTCAAGGATGAGGTATTATGTGATGTTACCCTGTTGGATGTTTGTGATGTCCTTTTGGGCCAGCTATACATGTGGAAGCGCCATGCTATTTATGAGTCTCAACCCCGTAGTGTCATTGTTACTCAGGGGGGTCATCTCTACAAGATACTAGAGGTAGTTTCAACTACTGTCCCACCTAAACAGTGTCGTAAGATAATATCTCATACTACAAAATCCAACTTCTTCACAATTTGTTCAAAAGATGAACAGAAGAACACTGCAACCACTGTAACCTCAGTCCAAGCACATTCTGTTCAACAGAGGCAACTTGAAAAGATTAAAGAAAACCACAAGGATTCCTTCTACACACAGTGATCTCATGTAGCCAAACTCGTTAAAAAGGTCTAACCCTTCTAGCCACAGGTTCATGACAGCCTTCAACAAGCTAAGCAGCGCAACTTCTCTAGCAAGGTAAATAGCTAATCAAGGTTCGGATTCAACAAATGCTTCCCCCTATGCCCTGGGAACTCAACGCAATGGAGACCATTAATTCCTAAGGAGGGAGGATTGATCTAGGTGGATATCAGTGGCCACCCAACTATTCCACTGGCTCAAAAAAATGTTTTCCACCTTGACAGTTTTTCGACAGATTTTCGGGTCCCAAACTTTCGGGGTCGTTTTGAGACCTTAAATGACATTTTTTTGGTATTTGGGCATATAAATAGTTGTTCTTCTCGATTATACCTTTCCAATGATGTATCGAGCGCCCCAAACAGAGATCGTATGCAAAAGGTACGTCCCCGGGAAGTTGATGTATCAACTACCCCCATCAGAGCCCGCAAACCTTTTGGCTTTTCATATTTCGGGGTTAGACTTTTGGATTTTCCTTATGTTAAAAATGCCTTTAGAGCCTCATTGTAACAATCATCTTCTTGTGAATGAAAGTAGCCATCACATCTCTTCTCAGAGATAAACTGCCACCATTCTAGCGAATCTTTCACTCTGTATTTTTACAGTCTTTGTACATTTTCGTTCATTAATAAAAATTGTGTATTACTGTATGTCTTTGTTTATGGTTGCAATTCTGATACATTTCTGCTATATTATTGGATATCTGAGCTATATCTATACATTTATTTATTATATCTCCGCTCTCATTTCGTGCTGAAAATAATCAAGATCAGTGGTATCAGAGCAGGCTACTCTTGATAGTTTTTTAGTGCATGTCCCCGACGAGGTCCGAGTATATCAGGTTAGGTCTCGAGTTTGTCTCTCTTGAAGACAATCGTTCTCACATGCCCAAGAAACCCGCCATGGCAGAAGAAAAGAAAAACGATGGAGCAGAAGATTATATCAATCTGTTGCTTAAGAAAGCTCTCATGTGACAAAGGGACAAAATGATGGAGAATTTTTCCCACATCCTTCAACGCATGTCGATAACAACAGTCGCGTATTCATCAAGCAACCACTTTAGAGGTACCTCGCCTTTCAAGGTACAAGTTAATTTTGATATTCCTGTATTTGAAGGACAAATAGATGTGGATGCCCTAGACAAATGGTTAAATCTGCTAGAAAGATATTTCTTTGTTCACAATTTTTCCGGCAGGGAAAAAATCACCTTCACACTCCTTAAGGATCTCCACCATGTCAACCATTGGTGGGAAACTTATTGGGAGCAAAGTTCCACAGAGAAGTCTGGAATACATGGGGCCGAGCCCACTTGGGGATTTTTTGTGGATGCGGTCAATATTACCCTGTTGACAACTATGACGACCAGTGCATGAGATGGACCACACTGCAGAAAGAGAGGGGCCAAGCAGTTACAGAGTTCACCAATACCTTCCATACCTTACACACCAAGCTGGGTATCAAATAATCCGAGTGACATCTGGTTCTGAAATGCCATGGGGCTCTACACAGATACATCCAAACTGAAATGGATTTTCTGGACATCTCATACATGGGTGTTGTTTATTGATATGTTGTTAAAATTGAACATAAGTTTAAGCACCAGAACAAGCAGAAGTTTGGGTCTGCAAATCCACAACAACCAAAGTATGGTAAAGATGGCCCTAACAACCAGCCTTCAGAAAATAATGGAAGAAGACAGATCACCGTGACTGCAACAATTCAACCAGAAGAACTAACAAATCTTGAAGAGGGGAAGCGCCTTTTTCATTCACAGATGTGGGTGAAGGGGACCCCGCTGCATTTTATTGTTGATAACAGAAGCCAAAGGAATCTCATATCGGCAGAGGTCGTCAAACAATTGGGATTGTCGACTACACCACACCTGTAACCATACAACATTGGGAGGCTTCTCCAGGGACTATATATTTGGGTCAGCAAGCAATGTCGATTGTCATATGGCATCCAACCCTTCAAGGATGAGGTATTATGTGATGTTGCCCCGTTGGATGTCTGTGATGTCCTTTTGGGCCAGCCATATATGTGGAACCGCTATGTTATTTATGAGTCTCGACTCCATAGTGTCCTTGTTACTTTGGGGGTTCATCTCTACATGATACCAAAGATAGTTCCAACTACTGTCCCACCTAAACAGTGTCGCAAGGTAGTATCTCATACTACAAAATTCAGCTTCTTCACAATCTGTTCAAAAGGTGAACAGAAGAACATCGCAACCACTGCAACCTCAGTCCAAGCACGTTCTTTCCAACAGAGGCAAGCCAACAAGATTAAATAAAAGCACAAGGATTCTTTTTTCACACAGTCATCTCAAGTAGCCAGATTGGTTAAAAAGGTCCAACTCTTCCAGCCACAAGTTCGTGACAGCCTTCAACAAGCTAAGCAACGCAACTTCTCCAACAAGGTAGATAGTTCATCAAGGTTCAGATTTAGCAAATGCTTCCCCCTATCCCCTAGGAACTCAAGGCAATGGTGACCATTTCTTCCTAAGGAGGTAGGATTTATCTAGGTGGATATCGTTGGCCACCCGCCTATTCCACTTGCTCGAAAAATTGTTTTCCACCTTGGTAGTTTTTAGGGTCCCAAACTTCTAGGGTCGTTTTGAGGCCCTAATTGACGTTTTTAAGGGATTTGGGTCACAAGCACTTGTTAGTGGCATTGCCTTAGGCCATTTAAAAGTCTTTCTTCTCGGTTAGGCCTTTCCAACGGTGTATCAATCACCCTAAACAGAAATCGTATGCAAAAGTTACGCCCCCGGGAAGTTGATGTATCAACTACCCCCATCAGGGTCTGCAAACCTTTTGGCTTTTCATCTTCTAGGGTTGGAGTTTTGGATTTTCCTTATGTTAAAAAGGCCTTTAGAACCTCATTATAACAATCATCTTCTTGCGAATGTGAGTAGAAGTCACATGTCTTCTCAGAGATAAGTTGTCACCATTCTAGCGAGTCTTTCACTCTGTATTTTTACAGTCTTTGTACATTTTCGCTCATTAATAGAAATTGTGTATTATTGTATCTCTTTGTTTATGGTTGCATCTCTGATATATTTTTTTTATATTATTGGATATATAAGATATCTTTGTACATTTCTTTAATATATCTCCTCTCTCAGTTCGTGCCGAAAATAATCTGGATTAGTGGTGTCAAAGCAGGCTGCTCTTGATCGTTTTTTAGTGCATGTCACCAACGAGGTCCAAGTATAGCAAGTTGGGTTTGAAGCTTGTCTCTCTTGAGGAAACTCGTTCTCACACGCCCAAGAACCCTCCATGGCAGAAGAAAATAAAAACGATGGAGAAGAAGATTCTATCAATATGTTGCTTGAGCAAGATCTCACGTGAAAGAGGGAAGAAATGATGGAGAATTTTTCCCACCTCCTTCAAAGCTTTTCGATAACAACAACGTCTTCATCAAGCGACCACTTTGGACGCACCTCTCCTTTTAAGGTACAAGTTAATTTTGATATTCTCGTATTTGAAGGACAAATAGATGCGGATGTCCTAGACAAATGGTTAAATCTGCTAGAAAGATATTTCTCTTATCACAATTTTCCGGACAAGGAAAAGATCACCTTCGCACTCCTTAAGGCTCTCCCCCATGTCAAACATTGGTAGGAAACTTAATGAGAACAAAGTTCCACAGAGAAGTCTAGAATATATGGGGTCGTGCCCACATGAGATTTTTTTGTGGCTCCGGTCAAGGAACAATATTACCCTGTTGACAACTATGACAACCAGTACATGAGATGGACCACACTACAGAAAGAGAGGGGCCAAGCAGTGTCAAAAATCACTAATACCTTCCATAAATTGCGCACCAAGGTGGGTATCAAAGACTATGAGCGACATATGGTTCTGAAATACCGTGGGGCTCTACATAGATACATCCAAACTGAAATGGATTTTCTGGACATCTCATCACTGGGTGTTGCTTATCAATATGTTGTTAAAATCGAGTAGAAATTTAAGCACCAGAACAAGCGAGAGTTTGGGTCTGTAAATCTGCAACAACCAAACTATGGTAAAGATGGCCCTAACAACCAGCCTCCAGAAAACGAGTCCAAGCCACATGAAAAGAAGGGTAATGGAAAGACAAAGAATGACACTAGAAAATGGTGTGATTTCCACAAAAACCCCTGGCACAACATCGATGAATGTCACTCAAAACAATCATTGGTGGCTGAGATCAAAGAAAATGAGTAGAACCATAATTCAGAATATGATTAAAAAAATAATGGAAGAAAATAGATCATCGATGCAGACCTCACTACTACTGTCGTGACCATAATAATTCAACCAAAAGAACCAACAGATCCTGGAGAGGGGGAGCACCTTTTTCATTCACAGATGTGGGTGAAGGGGACTCTGCTGCATTTTATTGTTGATAGTGGAAGCCAGAAGAACCTCATCTCAAAAGAGGTTGTCAAACAGTTGGGATTGTCGACTACACCACACCCACAACCATACAACATTGGGTGGCTTCACCAGGGATGAGATCTTTGTGTCAACCAATAGTGTTGATTGTCATACAACATCCAACCTTCAAGGATGAGGTATTATGTGATGTTGCCCCACTGGATGCCTGTGATGTCCTTTTGGCCCAGCCATATATGTGGAAGCGCCATGCTAATTATGAATCTCGACCCTGTAGTGTCATTGTTACTCTGGGGGATCATCTCTACAGGATAACAGAGGTAGTTCCAACTATTGTCCCCCTTAAACAGTGTTGTAAGGTAGTATCTCATACTACAAAATTCAACTTCTTCACAATCTGTTCAAAAGGTGAACAAAAGAACACCGCAACCACTGCAGCCTCAGTCCAAGCACATTCTGTCCAATAGAGGCAAGTCAACAAGATTAAAGAAAAGCACAATGATTCCTTCTTCGCACAGTCATCTCACGTAGCCAAACTAGTTAAAAAGGTCTAACCCTTCTAGCCATAGGTTCGTGACAACCTTCAACAAGCTAAGCAACACAACTTCTCCAGCAAGGTAAATAACTAATCAAGGTTCGGATTCAACAAATGGTTCCCTCTATCCCCTAGGAACTCAACGAAATGGAGACCGTTAATTCATAAGGAGGGAAGATTGATCTAGGTGGATATCGATGGCCACCCACCTATTCCACTGGCTCGAAAAATAGTTTTCCACCTTGGCTGTTTTTCAGCAGTTTTTCGGATCTGAAACTTTCGGGGCCGTTTTGAGGTCGTAATGACGTTTTTTGGGGATTTGGGGCACAAGCGACTACCTGGGGCACTTGTCTGGGCCAATGGATAGTCGTTCTTCGCAATTATACCTATCCAATGGTGTATTGAGCACCCCAAACGGATATCGTTTTCAAAAGTTACGCCCCCGGGAAGTTGACGTATCAACTACCCCCAGCGAGGCTTGTAAACCTTTTGGCTTTTTATCTTCCAGGGTTAGGCTTTTGGATTTTCCTTATGTTAAAAATCCCTTTAGAACCTCATTGCAACAATCATCTTCTTGCGAATGCGAGTAGCTGTCACATCTCTTCTTAGAGATAAGATGCCACCATTATAGCGAGTCTTTCACTATGTATTTTTACAGTCTTTGTACATTTTCGCTCATTAATAGAAATTGTGTATTACTGTATCTATGTGTTTATTGTTGCATTTCTGATACATTTATGTTATATTATTGGATATTCAAGATATCATTGTACATTTATTTATTATATCTCTACTCTATTTTCGTGTTGAAATTAATCTGGATCAATAGTATCAGAGCAGGCTACTATTGATTGTTTTTCAGTGCATGTCCCCGACGAGGTCCGAGTATAGCAAGTTGGGTCTCAAACTTGTCTCTCTTGAGGACAATCACTCTAGAACGCCCAAGAAACCCTCCATGTTAGAAGAAAAGAAAAACGACGGAGCAGAAGATTCTATCAATCTGTTGCTTGAGTAAGATCTCACACGACAGAGGGATGAAATGATGGAGATTTTTTTCTACATCCTTCAATGCATGCCGATAACAACAGGCACGTATTCATCAAGCGACCACTTTGGAGGCACCTCTCCTTTCAAGGTACAAGTTAATTTTTATATTCTCGTATTTGAAGGATAGATAGATGCAGATGCCCTAGACAAATGGTTAAATCTGCTAGAAGGATATTTCTATGTTCACAATTTTTTCGACAGGGAAAAGATCACCTTCACACTCCTTAAGGCTCTCCCCCATGTCAAACATTGGTGGGAAACTTACTAGGAGCAAAGTTCCATAGAAGAGTCTGGAATATATGGGGTCGAGCCCACTTGGGATTTTTTTCTGGATGTGGTCAAGGAACAATATTACCCCGTTGGCAACTATGGCGACCAGTACATGAGATGGACCACACTGCAGAAAGAGAGGGGCCAAGAAGTGTCGGAGTTCACCAATACCTTCCATACTTTGCGCACCAAGTTGGGTATCAAAGACTCCGAGGGACATCTGGTTCTAAAATACCATGGGGCTCTACACAGATACATCCAAACTGAAATGGATTTTCTGGACATCTATCTATTGGGTGTTGCTTATTGATATGATGTTAAAATCGAGTAGAAATTTAAGCACCAGAACAAGCGAGAGTTCGGGTCTGCAAATCCGCAACAACCAAAGTATCGTAAAGATGGCCCTAACAACCAACCTTTAGAAAAACAATCCAAGCCACAGGAAAAAGAAGGTTAATAGAAATCCGAAGGACACTGGAAAATGGTGTGATTTCCACAAAAGCCTTTGGCACAACACCGATGAATGTCGGCCAAAACAATCATTGGTGGCCGAGATCAAAGAGAAGGAGTCGAACCATGATTCAAAATCTAATTCAAAATTTGAATCAAAAAATAATGGAAGAAGACAGATTATTGACACAGACCACACTGTTATTGTCGCGACCATAACAATTCAACCAGAAGAACCAACATATACTAAAGAAGGGGAGCATATTTTTCATTCACAGATGTGGGTGAAGGGGACCCTGCTACATTTTATTGTTGATAACGGAAGCTAGAAGAACCTCATCTTAGCAAAGGTCATCAAACAGTTGAGATTGTCGACTACACCACACCCGCAACTATAGAACATCGGGAGGCTTCGCCGGGGACGAGATCTTTGTGTCAGTCAACATTGTCGATTGTCATATGACATCCAACCCTTGAAGGATGAGGTATTATGTGATGTTGCCCTGCTGGATGTCTGTGATGTCCTTTTGGTCCATACATATATGTGGAAGCGCCATGTTATTTATGAGTCTCGACCCCATAGTGTCATTGTTACTCTGGGGGGTCATCTCTATAAGATACTAGAGGTAGTTCCAACTACTGTCCCACCTAAACATTGGTGCAAGGTATTATCTCATACTACAAAATTCAGCTTCTTCATAATCTGTTCAAAAGGTGAACAGAAAAACACCGCAACCACTGCAACCTCAATCCAAGCACATTTTTTCCAATAGAGGCAAGTCATCTCAAGTAGACAGATTGGTTAAAAATATCCAACCCTTCCAGCCACAGGTTCGTGACAACCTTCAACAGGCTAAACAACACAACTGCTCCAGGAAGGTAAATAACTCATGAAGGTTCGGATTCAGCAAGTACTTCCCCCTATCCCCTGGGAACTCAACGCAATGGAGACCATTGCTTCATAAGGAGGGAGGATTGATCTAGGTAGATATTAATGGCCACCCACCTATTCCACTGGCTCGAAAATCAATTTTCCACCTTGGCAGTTTTTCGACAGTTTTTCGGGTCCCAAACTTCCGGAGTCGTTTTGAGGCCCTAAATGACGTTTTTTTGGGGGCCCATTTTTTGGGGCCGTTTAAAAGTCGTTCTTCTCAGTTAGACCTTTCCAACGGTGTATCGAGCGCCCCAAACGGAGATCATATGCAAAAGTTATGCCCCTGGGAAGTTCAGGTATCAACTACCCCAATCGAGGCCCACAAAACTTTTGGCTTTTCATCTTCTAGGGTTAGGGTTTTGGATTTTCCTTATGTTAAAAAGGCCTTTAGACCCTCATTGTAACAATCTTCTTGCAAATGCGAGTAGCCGTCACATCTCTTCTCAGAGATAAGTTGTCATCATTCTAGCGAGTCTTTCACTCTGTATTTTTACAGTCTTTATACATTTTCACTCATTAATAGAAACTGTGTATTATTGTATCTATGTGTTTATGGTTGTATCTCTGATACATTTTTGTTATATTATTGGATATCCAAAATATCTCTGTACATTTATTTATTATATCTCCGCTCTCATTTCGTGCTGAAAATAATCCGGATCAGTGGTATCAGAGCAGGCTGCTTTTGATCGTTTTTCAGTGCATGTCCCCGACGAGGTCCGAGTATAGCAAGTTGGGTCTCGAGCTTGTCTCTCTTGAGGAGCATAAGATTGTATCAATGTGTTGCTTGAGCTAGGTCTCATGTGATAAAGGGACAAAATGATGGAGAATATTACCCACATCCTTCAACGCTTGTCAATAACAACAAACGCGTCTTCATCAAGCGCCCACTTTGGAGGCACCTTGTCTTTCAAGGTATAAGTTAATTTTGATATTCTCGTATTTGAATGACATATATATGCAGATGCCCTAAACAAATGGTTAAATCTGCTAGAAGGATATTTCTTTGTTCACAATTTTACCAACAGGGAAAACATCACCTTCACACTCCTTAAGGCTCTCCCCGATGTCAAACATTAGTGGGAAACTTACTGGGAGAAAAGTTCCACAAAGGAGTCTGGAATATGTGGGGCCGAGCCCACTTGGGATTTTTTTGTGGATGCGGTCAAGGAACAATATTACCATGTTGGCAACTATGACAACCAATACATGAGATGGACCACATTGTGGAAAGATAGGGGCCAAGCAGTGTCAAAGTTCACCGATACCTTCCATACCTTGTGCACCAATATGGGTATCAAAGACTCCGAGTGACATTTGGTTCTGAAATACCATGGGACTATACACATATACATCCAAACTGAAATGGATTTTCTGGACATCTCATCACTGGGTGTTGCTTATCAATATGTTGTTAAAATCAAGCAGAAATTTAAGCACCAGAATAAGCGAGAGTTTGGGTCTGCAAAGAAGGGTAATCGAAAGACGAAGGACACTGGAAAATGGTGTGATTTACACAAAATCCCCTGGCACAACACTGACGAATGTCGCTCAAAACAGTCATTGGTGATGACATCAAAGAAAGAAAGTCGAACCATGATTCAAAATCTGATTCAGAAAATAATGGAAGAAGACAGGTCATTGACGAAGACCCCACTGCTACTGTCGCGACCACAAACAATTCAACCAGAAGAACTAACAGATCTTGAAGAGGGGTAGCGCCTTTTTCATTCACAGATGTGGGTGAAGGGGACTCCGCTGCATTTTATTGTTGATAACAGAAGCCAGAAGAACCTCATCTCAGCATAGGTTGTCAAACAGTTGGGATTGTCGACTACACCACACCCGTAACCATACAACATCAAGTGGCTTTTCCAGGGATGAGATCTTTGTGTCAGCCAACAGTGTCGATTGTCATACAACATCCAACCCTTCAAGGATGAGATATTATGTGATGTTGCCCCGTTAGATGTCTGTGATGTCCTTTTGGGCCAGCCATACATGTGGGAGCGCCATGTTATTTATGAGACCTGACGCTGTAGTGTCATTGTTACTCTGGGGGTCATCTCTACAGGATACCAGAGGTAGTTCCAATTATTGTCCCACCTAAACAGTGTCGCAAGGTAGTATCTCATACTAAAAAATTCAACTTCTTCACAATTTGTTCAAAAGGTGAACAAAAGAACACCGCAACCACTGCAGCCTTAGTCTAAGCACGTTCTGTCCAGTAGAGGTAAGTCGAAAAAATTAAATAAAAGCACAAGGATTCCTTTTGCACACAGTCATCTCATGTAGCCAAACTAGTTAAAAAGGTCCAACCCTTCTAGCCATAGGTTCGTGATAGCCTTCAACAAGCTAAGCAACACAACTTCTCCAACAAGGTAAATAGCTCATCAAGGTTCAGATTCATCAAATGCTTCCCTCTATCCCCTGGGAACTCAACGAATGGAGACCATTGCTTACTAAGGAGGGAGGATTGATCTAGGTGTATATCGGTGGAAACCCACCTATTCCACTGGCTCGAAAAACAGTTTTTTGACAGTTATTCCAGTCCCAAACTTCTGGGGTCGTTTTGAGGCCCTAAATGACATTCTTTGAGGATTTGGGGCCCAAGTAATTGATAGTGACACTAGCATAGGTGACACTAGCTTGGGTCAATGGAAAGTCATTCTTTGTAGTTAGACCTTTCCAACTTTGTATCAAGCACCCCAAACAGAGATTGTATGCAAAAGTTACACCCCCGAGAAGTTGACATATGAACTACCCCCATCGGGGCCCGCAAACCTTTTGGATTTTCATCTTCTCGGGTTACAGTTTTAGATTTTCCTTATGTTAAAAATCCCTTTAGATCTTCATTGTAACAATCATCTTCTTGTGAATGCGAGTACCTGTCACATCTCTTCTCAGAGATAAGCTGCCACCATTCCAATGAGTCTTTCACTCTGTACTTTTACAGTCTTTGTACATTTTCACTCATTAATAGAAATTGTGTATTATTGTATCTCTGTGTTTATGGTTACATCTTTGATACATTTATATTATATTATTGTATATCTGAGATATCTCTGTACATTTCTTTATTATATCTCCAGTCTCATTTCGTGCTGAAAATAATCCGGATCAGTTGTATCAGAGCAGGCTGCTCTTGATCGTTTTTCAGTGCATGTCCCCGACAAGGTTCGAGTATAGCAAGTTGGGTCTCTAACTTGTCTCTCTTGAGGATAATCGCTCTCTCATGCCCAAGAAACCCTCCATGGCAGAAGAAAAGAAAAACGACGGAGCAGGAGATTCTATAAATCTGTTACTTGAGCAAGCTCTCACGTGACAAAGGGACGAAATGATGGAGAATTTTTCCCACATCCTTCAACGCTTGCTGATAACAACAGGCGTGTCTTCATAAAGCGACCACTTTGGAGGCACCTCGCCTTTCAAGGTACATGTTAATTTTGATATTCCCGTATTTGAAGGACAGATAGATGCAGATGCCCTAGAAAAATGGTTAAATCTGCTAGAAAGATATTTCCTTGTTCACAATTTTTTCGACAGGGAAAAGATCACCTTTGCACTCCTTCAATCTCTCCCCCACGTCAAACATTGGTGAAAAAATTACTGGGATAAAATTTCCACAGAGGAGTTTGGAATATATGGGGTCGATCCCACTTGGGATTTTTTTGTGGATGCAGTCAAGGAACAATATTACCTTGTTGGCAACTTTGATGACCAGTACATGAGATGGACCACACTACAGAAAGAGAGGGGCTAAGCAGTGCCAGAGTTCACCAATACCTTCCATACCTTGTGCACTAAGGTGGGTATCAAAGACTCTGAGAGACATCTGGTTCTAAAATACCGTGGGGCTCTACACAGATACATCCAAACTGAAATGGATTTTCTGGACTTCTCATCACTAGGTGTTGCTTATCGATATGTTGTTAAAATTGAGTAGAAATTTAAGCACTAAAACAAGCGGGAGTTCGGGTCTGGAAATCCGCAACAACCAAAGTATGGTAAAGATGGCCCTAACAATAAGCCTTCAGAAAACTAGTCCAAGCCACAGGGAGAAGGGTAATGGAAAGATAAAGGAGGACACTGGAAAATGATGTGATTTCCACAAAAGTCCCTGGTACAACACCGATGAATGTCGCTTAAAACAGTCATTGGTGGCCGAGATCAAATAAAAGGAGTTGAACCATGATTCATAATCTGATTCATTAAATAATGGAAGAAGATAGATCGTCGATGCAGACCCCATTGCTACTGTAGCGACTACAACAATTCAACCAGAAGAACCAACAGATCCTGAAGAGGGGGATCATCTTTTTCATTCACACATGTGGGTGAAGGGGACCCCACTGCATTTTATTGTTGATAGCGGAAGCCAGAAGAACTTCATCTCAAGATAGGTCGTCAAACAGTTGGGATTGTCGACTACACCACACCCATAGCCATACAATATCGGGTGGCTTCGTCAGGGACGAGATATCTGTGTCAACCAATAGTGTCGATTGTCATACGACATCCAACCCTTCAAGGATGAGGTATTATGTGATGTCGCCCTGTTGGATGTCTATGATGTCCTTTTGGATCAGCCATATATGTGGAAGTGCCATGTTATTTATGAGTCTCGACCTCGTAGTGTCATTGTTACTTGGGGGGATCATCTCTACAGGATACCAGAGGTAGTTCCAACTACTGTCCCACCTAAATGATGTCGCAAGGTAGTATCTCATACTACAAAATTCATCTTCCTCACAATTTGTTCAAAAGGTGAACAAAAGAACACCGCAACCACTGCAGCCTTAGTCCAAGCACGTTCTATCCAACAGAAGCACGTCAACAAGATTAAAGAAAAACACAAGGATTCCTTCTACACACAATCATCTGACATAGCCAAACTGGTTAAAAAGGTCTAACCCTTCCAGCCATAGGTTCGTGACAGCCTTCAACATCTAAGCAACGCAACTTCTCCAGCAAGGTAAATAGCTCATCAAGGTTCGGATTCAGCAAATGCTTCCCCCCATCCCTTGGGAACTCAATGCAATGTATACCATTGCTTCCTAAGGAGGGAGGATTGATCTAGGTGGATATCGGTGGCCACCCACCTATTCCACTGGCTCGAAAAATAGTTTTCCAGCTTGGCAGTTTTTTGAGTCCCAAACTTTCGGGGCTGTTTTGAGGCCCTAAATGACATTTTTTGGGGATTTGTGGCCGAAAGGATTGAATAAGGCACTATCTTGGGCCATTCAAAAGTTATTCTTCTCGGTTATACCTTTCCAATGGTGTATCAAGCGCCCCAAATGGAGATTGTATGCAAAAGTTACGCCCCCAGGTAAATTGAGGTATCAACTACCCCCATCGGGGCCCGCAAACCTTTTGGCTTTTCATCTTCCGGGGTTAGTGTTTTGGATTTTCCTTATGTTCAAAAGGCCTTTAGAGCCTCATTGTAACAATCATCTTTTTGCAAATGCAAGTAGCCGTCACATCTCTTCTCGGAAATAAGTTGCCACCATTCTAGCGAGTCTTTCACTCTGTATTTTTACAGTCTTTGTATATTTTCGCTCATTAATAGAAATTGTGTATTGTTGTATCTCTGTGTTTATGGTTGCATATCTGATACATTTCTATTATATTATTGGATATCCGAGATATCTCTGTACATTTATTTATTACATCTTTGCTCCCATTTCGTGCCAAAAATAATACGGATCACTTTTGAGGAATCTTGGCTCATGCTAGTTGTGGGAGAGGGGTGTAGGGCCAGAGAAGGATCCAATGAGAGCTTTTCCAGAGGGGGGTCTGAAGAGGAGAAGAGGTAAATAGTAGAGGGTTCCGAGGAGAAAGTGATATTCTTCAAAGTTCCTACCTAGTTTTTACCCAAAAATGATAAAGACTGAAACAAAAATTTAAAGAGGGAGGAGTCCGAGATGGCATACCGATATGTGCAGCAACGCTCTTTTGTAACAATCTCTCAGTGGATTCAGAAAGTGATGTGATACCACAATCTGGGCTCGGATCCGAACTCGAGCATGTGGGAGAATTTGTGGCCTAACAAAGAAGGTCTTCCCTAGAGATCTAGGGATTTACTACTCTTTCACCTGCAATTGCCCTGCCTTGTTTCGACGAGAGTGGAGACGATGCCTCCCCAAGATGAAAAGCCCCTCTCTTTTTCTTCGACGACCTTACAAGGTTTTTCTCCTTTTGCATCATTGGAAGTTTTCAATCAATGGCCTTATGACCATGCATATGGCACTTGTGACACTTAAACCAGATGCCCTCATAGTCCAAATATTGCAGGAAAGCTCTACCTCCCCAAGTCAACTCGATTTTCTCCGACAAACCCTTTCTAATATTCAAATATACTAAAATGTGGGCCATCGACATTCTTCCTGAAGTGATAAAAGACATGTTTGCATCCATATACACGCCTAGGGCATTCCCCAGACATTCAAATCCCTTCGTTGTCCAAAGTTCAACTGGTAGGCCGGGAAGTCGAACCCAAATCAGGATCTCATCAATTATTTCGCGGCTGGCATAAAAAAACGATGACCGCCTTTTGAGAAGCAGCGATGTCGAGTCAATACACCAAGGAGCCTTTAACACCTTGGCCACATTTGCGGAGTTATGAAATATTAACAAAAACCAACCTTTTGACAGAACATGTATCGAGGGAAAAGGTCGAAAATGCTAGACCAAGACATTTTTATCCATTCCGTTAGGGTACTGATTCCCAGGTGGCGGTCGTTTGCACAACCCACCACTGCCTTCTCCGCCATCTTCAAAGCCTGAGGAAGCATAACGTCATCCCCAAGTGCCAATTGTTGAGGCTATGCGACTAATTTTATGCTTGCCTGAGTTTTCTGTTTTTTTACCGCAGGATTTTGGCTATCCCCCGAGCCACCCTTAGTTAGAAGTCATAACTTATTCTCTTGTTGCTCTACAGGGTGTGAGGACCCTCGTCTCGAGAACTTCTTGCTAGAGTCCCGAACCAAAGACAAATGGGGAGAAGCAATGAAATTTGTCGGATCGAAGGATGGAGACTTACCCAACTCAAGCCCTGCTGGAATTCACACTTGGAATAAATCAGTGGCAGTTGAAGAAGATTGCCAGTACAATCGGGGGAGGTCCTCCCCAGATCCACTACCCCCAAACAAACCCGAAACCCTAAGCAACTTAGAGAAAGGTGGGAAATTTGGGAAAAGTCCTTCGAAAGGAAACTCTGGATAAAAACCCTCGTCCAAATTCCATTCACTGACATGAACCTCTGAAGGCAACAAATCTAAGAGATTCCCAGGGGGGAGGGGAAGAAACCCCCCAAAGGCGAAGCCTCAAAGCCCAAACCAAGAGTCGGACTAGTGATAGGTTGATCCTGACAAAAAAAAAGAGCCTCATTGACATATCTACATACCTGGGTGCTAGGATCGGGAATAGTAACAAAACCCTTTGCATCCTCCATTCCGACAACTGAAGTCAAGAGGCCCGAGTCAGACGCGGAGAAGGGTCCACCTGACACCCACCAAATATGTTGATCTTCCGGAAAATCTCTAGAATAGCTCACAATATCTCTCGAATAATCTAAAATATCCGCCTCTCTTTCCATCATGTCTAAGGAGGGGGGCTCCCAACCCACCGGAAGCTGACAAGTGCTAGAGGCCAGGGAGAAAGTAACAAGGCCACTGGTCGTATGAAAAAGAACTCCTACGCGACCTGTGGCTAGGGTTTCCACGTAGGCCCCCTTCTAAGTTATATGTTTTGATCCCATTATCTATTGTATTAGTGAGGATGCTAGGATTCACATACTAAATGGTTGAGAAGTCCGCCAATGTGCTAAATTTATAATCATATCAGATATCAAAGTTATAACCATGTCATGAATTTTAACAAAGCAAACACGTAGCGTTATGAATGCAAAAAATAACTATGAATCAACATGTTTGATACTAATAGTGAGATGGAATATGTGAACATGAAAAAATAGAGATGACCACATTTCTTGAAGTTTGCTCAATGTCTATTGTTTGTTTTTCTAAATTGTCATTCAATAACGCATTTGTAATTAATCTTACTAATAAGCTCCCAATGTCATTAAAATTTACATCTATAACCTATGACTAATTGTTTTATTTTTTCATAGAGCTAAGAGTTGAGACAAAGATAATAAATAAGACAATATGGTGAGTGTCAAGACAAATATAACAAAGCAAATGGCATTATGGATGCCAGAGGCAAAGATAACAAAACAAATGACATTATGACGCGTGTCAATTAAAAAACATGAAGTATGTGAACTAAATGCAATGTCAATTCCCTTATTGTCAAATCAACAATACTCTAGTAGGTGAATTCAAGTGGGGATTCACAAAGACAAGATCTCAAAGCTTCTTTGGGAAGCTTTCATTAAGTGACATATAAAATAATGCATACACCAATAGAGTTTCATCAAGTTCCTATGTATGTTGTGGAAAAAGTTACACTCAAATTTATATCGTATCACAGTGGCAACATTCGTTGCGAAAAACAGGTGTGTGAGGCGGTCCAGGAAGAAGGATCTCAACGACGGTGAAGAGCTGGTGGAAGTCGTCAATATCATAAACAACGACAGGTGAGGTGGGTCGTCCTGGTCGGGAGACTTGGCAGGAACAGCGACAGAAACAATGACGGGTCTGGGAACAGGAACAACGACGGGTTTGGGAATAGTCTGGTATAGCGACAGGTTTGGAACAAGAACAACCACGGATCTGGAATGACAGAAGTTGCGGCTCCGGGAGGTTTAGGTGGGCTCCCGAATTTTCAGTCCTTCGTCTCCAATAGAGAGACAGGTATTGTCGTGTTCCTTATTTTGTGTTTTTTCTTGTCCCCTATGGCAATGACAATACATTCAACACACATAAAAAATGGGCAAGAGGTACCTTTCTTGGGTGAAACAAACCATTTAGGTCAAGTGAAAATTGCCTCTTCAAGCAAAGCAGGGAAGTGGGTTTGGGTCAATGCCAAACAATTTCGGGGTATTTTAAAATGTAGAGCTGCTCGTCTAAAATGGGAGCAGGCAAGGAACAAACTGGCCGTTCGTAATAAACTTTCAAACAAGCCTCTTTTGCAAAGGTGTCGCAGCAACAAGACTAAAGACAATGATGATTATGCCTTGTACAGTCCCACATCCACACCTCTCACATGGTCACCTGACATGTATGTGCAAGAGTTACTAGATGCCAAGAGGAGATTGGAGGTTTTGGAAGTCAAAGGGCATGAGAGAGACCTTCAAATCCAACTATCGACATTAGAAAATTGAGGCTTAGCAGAAAACAATAAAGTTTTAACAGATCAAGTGACATTGTTGCAAGAAGCCCTTTTGGAAGCAAAGGCTGAATAGCAAGGCTTGAAGGATGTCGGGAAAATCAAGGAATATTCTGTTGTGGAAATTAGATAGGTGATGAACTCTAAAACACCCAAAGTTGAAGGGAAAACAAGTGAACAAGCATACACCCATGGAGTGAAAGCAAGGGATGAAGAGAAAAGAGATTTTACAAAAAATTCAAAAACTTGGGCACAAGTCATTAGCAATTCTACTAATAAGAAAAGAAAAAACGCAGCCAGGGGGGACAACATGCAAGATAAAGAAAACAAAGAAAGACAAGGTAGAGCAACAAACATAATTATCAAAGGTGTGAGAGAGTATGGAAAAAATGAATGTACTCTCGATCTTGCAAGTGAATTTTTGAAGGACAAGTTGCTTTGGCAAGGCCGAATTTTCCAAGCATGGAGGGTGGGTAAGCCTAGTGGGGAGAGAGCTAGGCCCATAAAAGTCAACATGTCAAACATACGTGACAAGCAAATTCTCTTAGGCAAGAAGCAACTCTTGAGAGGCTCTTGCTTTTTTCTAGACGAAGATTTAACTATTAGACAACAAGAGGAAATAAGGGAAGCGATGTCAAAGGTCAGGGCAGCAAGGGATGAGGGAAAAAGGGCATGGTTGTTCAAAGGAAAAGTTGTTATTGCCTTTTTCGGTTCTCATTCTAAAACAGGACAACAAGTTGGTAGCCAAGAAGCGACAACAATTTCATTAGCAAAAAACTATGCAACAAGACCAGTATGGACAAATAGGGGTGAAGAATCAACTTTGAGTCTTGTAGGCCAAAACAAATAGCAATCAAGTTATTCCCAGGTTTCCTTAAGATTAGTTTGTTGGAACTGCAGAGGTTATCCTTGGAGGCGGGAACCTGGGTTAGGACCTATCGCGGAAGATAGAGACATAATTTGTCTATTGGAAACGCATGAGCATGAAGGGTGCAAGACACCTATGTTTGAAGAGTATGTGAAGATGGTAGTATGGAACAAATTAGCTGAGAATGGTAAAGGACATGGGGGTATCATGGTCTTAGTGAGGAAAAAAAAGGTTGTCTCATTCAATTAGAAAGAAAAGACTCAAATAAACAATTCATTTGGTTTAAAATATCAGAAAATGGTAACATCATCAGAATTGCATCATGTTATTTTTTCCCACAAATTTCAAAAAATTACAAAAGTAGGGGGCTTAACCACAAAGACCCCTTTGTAGCCTTAAAAAAAGATATTGCAGCATACTCTCAACTAAGTGAAGTCCTTATAATGGGTGATTTCAATGCTAGGACAACATGTGAACTAGCTAGTATTCTTCGTTGTAAGGAAGGCTGCAACCCCATTTGGCTTATAGAAAAAAGAAATCATCGGTGGACAAGAGTCTCAGAGGACAACAAAAGATGCAAATTTTTTGGGGAACAACTGCTTACTCTATGTGGGGCATTTGACTTAGTCATTTGTCATGGGTTGGCTAGATGGGCGAATTCTGGCAATTTCACCTACAATACTTACAATGGAGCAAGTGTAGTAGACTATGCAATTTTCTCACATGGCTTGTGTGAGTAAATGGAGGAAGTTTTGATTGGTGAACAATTGTGGGAGATGAAATTTGATCATAGACCGATCTATTTAACTGACTTGGGCTAAACCACAACAACATGGGACTAAAAACCAACACATTCAATAACCTCCTTCAAAGGGCAGAATTCTTTTGACTCAAAAAAAACTGTAACACCTTCAAGATAGCGCTAAAGAGGTTGTTTAACAAGGAGAAAATTCTGTCACAGGGCCTTCATAGCCGTGAGCTAACAAATTTAATTCAAAGCGCACTTACATAATGCAAAAGAGCAAAAAATAGGAAATCTGAAAAAAACTGCTTTCTGGTTAATGTTTGGTTTGATGAGGAATGTAAAACAAGGAAAACTTTGAAAGAGTCAAGCCAGAAAGAAATAAACATAAAAGCCTACAAGCAAATTGTAAGAAACAAAAAAGTTGATTTCATGATCTCAAGGAGGGAGGAACTAATCTTCTTGGGGAAAAATAACCCCAAGTTATTTTGGAAGGAACTTCAAATGAGAAAGAAACAAACTGAAAATAATATCGCAACTTATCAATGGTTTGAGTATGCAAAGAAACTTTATGAGCAAGATCCTAAGGTGGACCCCCTCCCTTGGTCAACACTACTACTAAGCTCTTCACCGTGCAAGAAATTGAGGTGGGTATCAAAAAGTTGGGTGTTGGAAAATAAAAAGATTTAGTTGAACTCCAAGCAGAATATCTAAAGTGGGGTTCAAAAACTCTTGCACCTCACATTATGAAAATTTTCAACAACATCA